>OY986051.1:15583243-15633226 GCA_963920205.1 Stenodema calcarata
CGGTGCCCTGGAGGAAAGAACTTCCCACTGTAAGTCACAAATTATTGTACAGCCCACACACCATTTCAATTTATCTCTTTAGCTATCTGTTTTAACGTCATTCGTTTAACCAAATTGTTTATAAAAACTACCTACAACTAAATTATTACTGTAACTAAATATAACTAAATAACTACAACAACTTTCTCACAATAGAACTGTAATCAATATTATGAAACTGTTTTTAGGCCCTGAAGATGAAGAAATATATTCTTCGAAACGTTGGCACATAAATCAATTTTCATTTGACCGACCCTCGACATCCCTCAACATCATTGCTACTGACGGTCAACAAAACCACACACACTTATGGCAGAGGTAGCAACCACGGATCAATCTCAAATCCCCAGTTTCATCAGTTCCATCCGACAACACTATTGCACGGCATCGGGTACCATTTTAAAACGTCACAAACATATCGCACTAGAAAATTCAACAAGGTTTTTCTATTTTTCGCATGTGTACCATTTTATGAAGTTAGTTGGAATAACACCGACCTTTTTAAAGTACCTGCTTTTTACGACTTTGTTTGTTCAATTTTCACACGTTTCTTGGCGCCACGATGTCCTGGCCTTTGTTACCCCACTCTTGGATATACTTTCATCCGTATATATATATAGGTAACTTTAAGCTAAGTTGTTAAGTTGTAACTCCGGTGCCCTGGAGGAAAGAACTTCCCACTGTAAGTCACAAATTATTGTACAGCCCACACACCATTTCAATTTATCTCTTTAGCTATCTGTTTTAACGTCATTCGTTTAACCAAATTGTTTATAAAAACTACCTACAACTAAATTATTACTGTAACTAAATATAACTAAATAACTACAACAACTTTCTCACAATAGAACTGTAATCAATATTATGAAACTGTTTTTAGGCCCTGAAGATGAAGAAATATATTCTTCGAAACGTTGGCACATAAATCAATTTTCATTTGACCGACCCTCGACATCCCTCAACATCGATACTAATAACATTTAGCATTCAGGTGAACGTGTATATCATAAGATGAATAATTCGTGTAACTTCAATGGATTTTGTAATTTCAAATAGATTGACGTACGAGCTTCAAACGCAGGTTCGAGGCGTGCGAGAGAACTGAAAAAATAGCGTAATTGTAACATGAGTTGAATAATATTCAACTGTCAAGATTCGTTTTAATACTAAACCAATTCCAAGTTCTAGGGCTATAATATATTATATTATAGCCCTAGAACTTGGAATTGGTTTAGTATTAAAAGAATCATGACAAATTGATTGGGGTTAACTACAATTGGGTGGTTCTGAAGCCAGAATCAAATAAAGAAATCTGTATGAAACCTTGTTGTGGCATGTGGTAGCCTCACACGGTTTTCAGGCATGAACAATATTCAAATTCGGCCGAAAACAGCGAGGTCTGGGCTGAAAATAATCCTTTCTACTTTGCATAACCCTCACTCAACAGGGGTTCACAATGAGTCCTCGAAGCCGAAAAACTAATATGACCATTACGTACGTAGGGATGGGTCGATCCGACTGGAACCGTTCCGCGGAACCTATTCTACCCCCGGAACGGAACGGAACAGCGACAACTTGTGCAAATAATCCGTTCCGGCCGGAACGGCTCCGATTCTGTTCGCAGTTCCGGAACCTTGGAAATTATATCGGAGCTGTTCACGAAGAAGAAGAACGTTCTGGAAACTTTCCCAACGTCGGAACCATTGGACGATAAAAGCTCCGGAACCATGGATATATTTTAGTAGATCCATGGTTCCGACAGTGGGAAAGGTTCCGGAACGTTCTTCTTCTTCGTGAACAGCTCCTGTATAATATCCAAGGTTCCAGAACTGCGAACACGATAAGAAGACGAAGAAGAAGAACGTTCCGGAACTATTCCGATGGTTCCGACGGTTCTGTCCAAAAGAAAAAGAAGAACATTCCGGAACAGTGGAACTGTTCGTGGGAACCGTTCCGGTCCTGAAACTGGAATTCTTGCATTTAATATATTATTATTATACCTACTTACTCCAATCATCTTGTGCAGTTGTGGGACTCCCCAGGACATCGTACCTACATAGACAATACTGATCTACAGAAAAACATCAAATATTGTGGACGATTTAAAAGCGTTTTCATTGTCGGGGAACGGGTGATTGGAACTGTTCGCGGTTTCGTCAAATCGAGTTTCCTGTTGTGAAATCTCTTTGTGTCCTCGGATGTTGTTAGTAAGTAGTTTTTCACAAATTTGGTGAAATGTTGCATATTATACAATATGTGTATATTATACCAATTATATACACATTATATACAATATATTTATACAAATTAACTTTGGGGAAAAAACAGATTTTCCATCTTATAGCAAGGGTCAAAAAACTTTCTGAACTAATTTTGATGGGTACGAATATAAGTGAGATAGACATGTTGTTTGAGTTTGCAGTTACAAAGAATTGAGGCTTCAAGGTGATATTACACTTAACTTTTCGTTGTTCCAATAACGGATTTATGGTAGACACGCGAGGTGCAATAAAATCTGGTTATAGTATTTACGTATAAAATATGAAGCATCTAAGAAAGAAGTAATTTTTACTCCGACAACAAATCGAGAGTTTTCCCAGTCGAAGCATTTCCGCTCCGCTGCCGACCATCTCTCAGGAACAAGAGACTGAGGTGTTCGAAACTCAGTCACTGACCAAGCGGAGTACTCTCCCCGCTCTACAGATTCCCTGAAACAGTTTCCAAGAGTTTCTTCAGAGTTCTGTACAGGTTACTCTCAACCGTCACTTCGGGGTTCGTGAACCGCGTCCGAGAAACTGGCGCTGTGGGGAAACAGAGGGGGTCTGAACCCGGAAAACTTCACCTAAAACCATCTCTCTATTTGTTTTTCCTTCGAAACTTTCTTCTTGTAAAGAGGATCTCACCCTCTTAAGATCTTGTTAATGTCTTGAATCAAAGACAACGTTAAACCACTTGCCACGTTTTGATTCCTAACCAAATTAAGAGTGAGATCATTTGACAAGACTGTTGTTCTATAAGCGGTATCCTGATGTTCATTTCATAGTTGGACGGTGTTATGCAACAAGAGTCCAAGCGACATTTTTCAAATTTTCGACAAATTCAAAGTAAAGTTTTTGATCAAGTGTGAAATGCACAGTTTCCTTTTTTGTTTCGTCAGTCGAAGATACCGCTGGTCTTTTTACTTGAGGACCTGTCTCACGACACGACAACCTAGAGCGGCTCCTTCATGCGCTGTAGAGCATGATGGAACTGATAGGTCGGTTCCGACCCGACCGTAGGAGATAAATGTTTAATACGACTACGACCATCTGTAGGATCATCTGCTAACCCGTTCCGAATATTTTCTACATTTATGTTCTTCTCACATGAGCAAAATTCTCCGAACTTTCTAGGTTCCTCGGTTTCATGGTTCTAGCTTTTGTCATAAATCAAGAGTTTAATAAAGCACAACCCAGAAATTCATCTATCTTACTGTTTGGTTTAACGTATCTGGATGCTGGCAAGAATATTAAGGACATAAAGTATACTCAAATATTCGTTCCTATTCCCGTCATGGGGTACGATTCTGTTATCTAGAATCTCGTTTTAACTTTTATCGCACTTCTCTCCTATTTTAATTTGTATCGTCAGTGTATAACAAACCTACTTATGCTCAAGTCTGCAAGTATGTACCAGTTGTATTTGATCCAGTCCTACTATATCGCCGTTTACGCGACAACGTGACCTATCTCACTTTTTGCTACTTTACACGAGGCACACAAAACTGCCTATTTAGCTAACCTATTATTCGGCAAATCAAGTCAAATTATACTCCTGGATAGATAAATAGGCAGTTTTTGGTTTATTATCTTCGATAATGAACCATTGGAATCGCCCAAAGAAAAAAAAATTTTAATCCCCCCTCAAAATTTGTTGGTTTACGTTTCAAGATACGTAGATTCAGAAAATCGAATAAAAAAAAATCCGTCCGTCCGCCGTACGCCGTCCGCCGTCTGCCGTCCACTGTCCGCGGCACTTTGCCCAGTTAGCGTTGAGTTAAAATTACGAAATTTGGTTTCTGGGTTTTGACCAGCCCCACAATGATCCACGAAACTTTTCATAACCCTAGGTCAAGGGGAAGGGGTTCAAAACGAATTTTGAAATTTTGAAAATTTCATATCTCGAAAAATTCCCATCAAACGGTATGTTTTTTATTTCATATTTAGATAGAGTTTGTTCCGTAGAATTTTTTAAGACCATCCGCAGCTTTGCACGACCAGCCGTTCGTTCACAATGACGGCTCAAAGATTGTGCCTCACAACACGATCGTGAATCAAACTGTTGAAATACAGGTCCATTTTCATACTAACAAGCTCTTTGGAACATCATATGGCTTAAGTGATGTCGAGTTTGTTGTTCTGAGGTGCGTTTCGTGCTACTGGAAATGAAGGTAATTTCGAATGTTTGTTGGTAGGTACTTCTTTTATAGAAAAATTATTACCGACGTAGTATTAAAAACCCCAGAATTAATTAATCATAATTAATAATTAATATTATTAATAATAAATACAAATTATTAATACCTAACAATAAATTATAATAATTTTCACTAGGTACTTGATAAAATTGTTAATAATTAGTGATAATTGATAATAATAATTAATCTAACATTTAGGATCTTGACATTTAGACCTAGTGATCTAGACAGAAGGGTGATCTGCACAAGGAAGATAATGAACCGTTGTGTCAAGAATTCGCAGAGTTTTTCTCATTGCAAACCTGTTCATTGTGTACCCAAGATCCTTCCATAAAAGACCTGGCAGCGGGAAATATTATTCAACATGGTTTGAAAAGGGAAAAACAAGTTTTGTAAAAAAATTCCAATGCTTCGTCCCCAATTCCCAATTCCATCGTTTTCGAATTTTACGACATCTAAATAAAATACATTCAACTGTGAATCGGAACTTGAAAATAGATTGATAAGATGTAATAAAGTAGTTATCAGACTTTTTATTTGCAAACAGCTCATTATCAGTCTCAAATTGCAATAAGTACTTACGTAAAAAGGTATGAAAACTATAGTAGAAAACTCATTGTCAGAAAATTGACATTACAGTTGGGCTTAGGTACCTATTTACACATTTTTTTGACATTTTCATGTCTTTGCTTTGGCACATAAACTGAAACGGGAAAAATTTGTTCCCTTGATTCACCCTTTCCCTCAGATCACGTCAGAACACAAGCGACCGGCGGGCCATTACGTCAGAGCCTATGACGCACGAGCGTATGACGTAAGACGGCTGGCAGGAGGCCAACTAGTACGTCAGAGCCTATGACGCACGAGCGTATGACGTAAGACGCCTGGCAGGAGGCCAACAAGTACTTCAGAGCCTATGACGCACGAGCGTATGACGTAAGACGGCTGACAAAAGGCCAACAAGTACGTCAGAGCCTATGACGCACGAGCATATGACGTAAGACGGCTGGCAGGAGGCCAACAAGTACGTCAGAGCCTATGACGCACGAGCGTATGACGTAAGACGGCTAGCAGGATAACTAGTGCGTCAGAGCCTATGACGCACGAGCGTATGACGTAAGACGGCTGGCAGGTGGCCAACAAGTACGTCAGAGCCTATGACGCACGAGCGTATGACGTAAGACGGCTGGCAGGAGACCAACAAGTGCGGCATACGACGAGACCTTTTATGTCTATGTCGAAGGAGTCCTTTTTACGAACGAGACCTTTTTATGTCGAAGGAGTCGCAATGTCAGGCAGAACCAAACAAAAAATAATAATCGCTCAATATTAAATATTCATTCATAAGCATTTTAAAGTAAAAACTTTTTTTACTTTGAAATGCTTATAGGTAAAGTAGATTAGATGAACGTCTCGAGGCCTTACCCAGAATAATCCGAAACAGCTGATTAAGCATAACTTGAACTTTATTTACATAATATGTACCTAAATGATGGTAATATCAAATTACTCTATTATCAAATTTCATTATTACTCTATTATCAAATATTACTTGATAATAGAGTAATAATGTAATTACTTGATAATCGAGTAATTTGATAATTCCATTATATAGGTACATATTATGTAAATAAAGTTCATGTTATGCTCACTTGATAATAGAATAGGCAAGGTCATACTAAATTGTTCTCAATTGTTCCCTGCTTTGAAAACATTTTAAAAACTTCCGCAATTGGGCCAGTAAAGAGTCGATGTGAGCCTTGAGATTCAAATGGACATCAATAATTGATGTCCAATGTTGTAATTATTACAACACCCACATATTTGCATTGATCAGTGAAAGGTAATGGAACACAAGCACAATTACTAAGACGATTACCAATACAAGAAACCTCGGAACGTAATTTAACTCCAGAGTACTGGGGAAAACATCTATTACCTACTGAGAAACGGACTGTCGAAGTCTTATCAATATTTAAAGTCATAATATGATAATATCAATGATAAATATGATAATATTATTATCATTTCTATCAAACCAGTCTTTTATTAAAAGCAGGGCGAGTCAATAAGGCTTTGTAGTCTTTGCCCCAACACACCAAAGCAGTACCATCGGAAAAGACATAAAGATTACCACTCAATAAATCATTTATAGAGAGCAGAAACAGAATCGGCCCTAGTACAGATCCCTCAAGTACACCAATATGTGTTATAACTTCATCGCTAAGATAACCATTGGCTATTGTAACCTGAGGTTGATCAGCCAAAAAGGACGAGATAGGCTCCATAGTAATGTGGTTCATCGCATAAAATTTTGTGATTGTCAGAAAGGCCTTGCAGGCATCCAAAAAACTCCAATTCCATAACTGCCTTCATCATGTTGCTCTCATCACCATGTCACGTATAGGTACTCATATAATGATATCTCCTGCACATGGATTTGAAACAAGAACTGAGGGATGAATTTGGGTGAATAATTCTTCAATTATTCACTTTTCCACAGGGTCACCTCACTTAAATTCTGATGGGTACATTAATTCAAAGTAAATATTCTTCTAACTCTAGTGTTTCCAACAATATCAGTATCAACCTGATATTGAGGAATTTACAATTCAGGTATTTGGATAACTTTAATTTTGGTAACATATTGCTTGCTCAGGATCTAACCAATGTGTTCTTGACGAGAATAAGAGGGTTTCTCGATCAGTCCTGATGTCTGGCTGGGGAAGTTCAAAGTTTCCTTCTCTTAGCCCAAAAACCCTCAATTTTCGTCCCTGAAATGTCATTATCCAATTATTATCGATTGCACCTTTTTCTGCACCACGCGAACAGCAATGTCAACAGTTCGTAATTTTGTTGACCTACTCTAAGATTTTTATCAACAGAGTTTTGGAATTGGTGACGATGAAATTGGTAGGTAAATGGATTTATAAACCCGACAAGCATGTTTCAGAAATATTGCTGAAAGATTACTGAACGTTTAGTCGTTTGTTCGGATTTTTATCGACAAGAAGACAAACATAAAATTAGTGGTTACGGATAAATTTGATACGTTTTAATTGTAGTGGTGAAACTTTGAGACACACTAATGTGCCAAAAATCTAAATTTGAGTTCAGCATCACTTTCGGGGGTATTGATCTCCTCTATTCAAGAAAAATCCTTAGAAATGCTCAGGTGTTTTCTGAGGATCTCCAAGGAATTTTCTGAAAATTTTTCATAAATAGAGGAGGTTAATACCCCCAAAAATGATGCCGAACTCAAATTTCGATTATTGGCACATTCATGGTTTTGGCAGGAAGGGGACGATATGGTATGGATGCTCCTCATCCATCGGTAATAGTAATTCAAACAGTATTTGGACCTCACGTGTGTTCCCATTATACCTGTATGATTGTGATTCTTCCGTTTTCAACTTGAGATTTATAGGATACTGAAAAGACATACAAGTCGTTGAAATCTATTTCAAGGTTTAGGTGCCTCAGGAACATTTTCCGGTTGATCGTATAGGGAGGAGAAAATTCCATTCGATCTTGTTAGGAATTCCATTACCCGTTGCCGTATGTGGGGTACCCCAACGTCTCCGATGACAAGTTTATCCGGGCGCAGTCAAATTCGACTGGAGACGGGGCTGGAGGGTGCGAGAGGAAAGAAAAATATCGCTTGTCCGAATGGGATAAGGAGGATTTATGGAGGTTGGAAGGGGTCGTGTAGGGCATGATGGGATGAAGGGGTTGGCGGTTCGGGGAACGATGGAGAGGGTTAGACGAGATATTGCCGAGGGCTGGAAGAGAGGCCTCGACTCAGGTTAGTGAGGAGCATCTAAAGGAAACAAGAAGTAGGTTGGTGGGATCTGGGGGGCCCTTCTGTCGAAACCGCCTTCTGCCAAGTATCTTAGGCAAACAGGCTTTCTTTCACTCTCCCTTTCCCACTATTGCTCCTACTCGATCCCTGTGTGTACTTTTGGGGATGAAAGTAGGACGGCACTAACAGGCTACACAACTGGGAACAGAATTGCACGGATTTATACCTACTTTTGTGTTGACATCACTTTGAATTGATTGAATCTAAATAATATTATACACATTTATATTATACACATTCCTTAACATGTTTAAATTCTCTTGTTCCGCAGCTACACTACATTTTCAACTCCCTGGCTCATAATTATTTATTGTCTTTTGTGTGCTAGCAACTATCCAAATTCTCTCTCCGACTCGAAATTAGGGATGCAGCTATCGGAGAACAATATCGATATATCGACTACCTATCGATATTTTAAAAAGATATCGAAATATTATCGATATTTCAATATATCAGTCTTCGATATTTTTTGTCAATTTTTTTTTCCAACAGATCAAACCTAAATTTCCGAATTCCAAAATACGAATTAAATTTATAAATATCTCAATGTTTTTTTTCTATGTGTTTTTGTATCTCAATGTAATTTTTTATTTGTGATTATTTTCAATTGATCAAAAAGAGAATACTTGTCAAGAATAAAAAAAACCTTTAACAAAATTGATTGAATATTAGTCAGGTTCAAATTCCCTGTGTTGGTTTAATAATTTATTTCAATTGAAATTTCCAATGATAATCCATCCAAACGTTAGTTTTCAATTAATGAATAATAAAACAATAATGATTTTGTTGAAAATGGAGTAGTTTGGGTTATAAAATACAAACAAGTAGCGTCGGCCTTAATTCTTCAGTGTTTAGGTATTCGAACAAATTTCATTTGAATAACTTTTTATTCGAGTTCGGTTTGCTATAGCTTGTTTTTGGTTTGCTTTCCAACACCCCATCTGATTTATTGTGAAAGTGTGCGGTCATGACGAGGGTGCTCATGGTAGAATTAGTGAGTGTTAGCCTAACATACCGTACACGTGTCAATGATGAGTCTTATTCTAACACTGTTAAGATAACACTCATCATTGACACGTCTGCGGCATTTTCCAAGATGTTTTTCACTATTTCTATTGTAGAGAAGAAACCGTTCTACTTGGTGGCGTCACTTTCAAACGATTTGGATAGTTCATATTATCGCACATTACAACTATTGTGAAATATTATTCATATTATGAAATACAACGAAATCAACTTGAATGTAGGTACCTTTTCTTTTACTCATTCCGACACAGGTTAGGGAAATGATAACGGCGTGATAACGCCAACTTTGTAAGGCATAGGAAATGTGCACAGGATTGATAGGATACTCTATAACTAGGAAGCGCTCGTCAAACTAAATTAAGATTACCCTGCGGATCCTGAAAAAATGCTCTTTGAGGCGAGAAGGGAAATTATTCTTTGAATGAAATCCCATCCCAAAAGGATACCTCCTCCACTCACAGCACTTGGTGTCCAGATATCTTGATGTACATCTCGAAATTTCGTTTTTAACCCTCAGAAAGAGCTTATCTGTGACTATTATTGATTGTACAATTCATCCATACTCCCTTAACGTTCTGAAAAGGGCATTCCCTCAATGACCTGGACTCCTAACAACTTCTCCGTGAAGGCGGAAAATTGTGGATCTCAATTTGGTCCTTGAAACGAATGCTATGAATAATTTTTCAGGTGTGCTCTATTGATAAGCCACCGGAGAGGCCATTCGCAGTCTCATTTAAAATACTCTCCGCTCCATAAAACATCAAACATTGGTGATTCGTATTGAAGTTTACATTTCTCTGGAAATCAAATATCGAGCTTTTAATTACTATCGACACAAGGTTGGATATTATAACTCACACTGATCCCAAGGAGAACCCGGCAGTTTTTTAGAGCCACATTTTACATTTTCCAGTGAAAAGTGGATTTATTCAATCATGTTCAATTCAATCAAGTCCGTTAAAGTTATTTTTGTCAGTTGTAATATACTATATTTTCTCACTTATTACTATTTATATTATTTCCCTCCCACCTTTTCCAGCATAACATTTCAATTTATTACCTTCGATAATTAACCGTAGGAATCGACCAATGTTGATATTCCCCCGATATTCCGTATATAATTACTGGACTTTTGAAGATATTCTGTATGGGAGGGTGATTCAGACAGAAAATAATAATAATTCGTTGCAAAATTTGACCCAAGTTGTGTGGTGTGTGTGTTCAACCAATTTTTCAGGTACGTCGATCCATTGGCGAATAATTTCCCGGAAATATTCAATTCCATCTTTATTTCTAACCGATGGCACTCTTCAAACACGAATCTTCCTAACTAATTATAGGAGTCAGTGTTGACAGAACACATCAACATTCGAACCGTTATATAAATTCCTTCCATCGGTCGAGTTCAAGTGTTGATTTACATTTCTGAGTTGATTAATGTGATTGGACTTCTTCCATTTTCTACTCCCGAGTAGTTATCCGATTAATTTCCGTTGGAAAGAGAGAATCAACCCAGCAAAAAGTAGAGGAAAAATATATTATATCAATAAGTGTGATTAGATAGAAAAGGGAGTGGGGGTAAAGGCTTGCAGTGAAGAGCCGCCCCTTAATTCTCTTTTCTTAAGCTGTGCGAATAAGAGAATTCCAATTTAAGATGGGGCCGACGGAGGGAAGACGATTTCGAGAGAGTTCCAACCCATTGCCTTCCCTGTAGACGTCAGTCCCTTTTCATGAAGGTTGCCCCTACAACTTAGGTATGTTTAGTTTACCGTAAACCCCTTTCTTTTATCCTGTTGAGGATAAAATTATACACGTACGGACCTCTTTGCAATTGAATAGTGGAATAGCATTCTCGTTGATGCTTTCGCAGACAAGCAATATTACAATCACACAAGATTACATTTGGTTTACGAGTATTATCTTTGCAAATGAACTGCACTCTGCCAAGAAAAACTTGTTCGTACCTTATTCCAGATCGATAATTACACCTCTCTTGCATTAACAAAATATTTTCCTATATTAAACCAATCAAAATTAAAGTAGAGATATAAATTATATGTACATACTATCAGGACTATGTACAGAAACGTTCAAACCTAAATGTAGAAGGTGTGGTAATTGTTAGCCAAACCATTGGTTCCCCTGTTAGGTACATGATAATACCTGTATTTTATATTGAAAAATGCGCTTGGATCGATTTCGTGTAGGTACCTACCAATCATCAAGTGTTATTATAGCGTTTTTAATTCTTAATTGTTGGCAAATAGATTTTTACTGTAATGCACTTATCAATACTATAGACTACCTATACTAATTGCGTATAAGTTTTATGCAACTTGTGGAGTTGTACGTATGTGTATGGATTTGTAGTCCTAATTTTTTTATTCGAAAAATTTTTGTTTCACGGAAACATGTCCGCGTGAAACTGGCTAAATATTCTGGACCATAACATTGAGGTTGAAGGAAAGGAAAACAATTTTCGCGCAAGTTACTCATTCAAAAGTAACCAGCGTAAACTGCTCCTGTTCAATGTTAACTTTTCTTGAAGGTAAATAGAAGTGACGTAGCTGGTTACTCATTTAAATGCAAGTGCCTACATCTCATCTCACTAGGAAGAGCTCTTTGTAAACAAGAGGCCTGAAGGCTGTTTTCTTTAACATTAATATCGCTCTCCGAGTTTCCAGAGGATTATTTTCTAAGGGTAAAATTGTGAGAAGCAACAGAACAAAGGAGAGAACGACGGGGCTCATAGTTGTTCAAAGCTTTATAGAAGGTGGTCGTAATATCTGGAATCAGCTTGCTTCCAAGGTTATGAACCATGCAATGTTACTTGTATTCAAGTCACTTATTTGTCTCAGGTTTCTCCCGAGTGAAATAATATTCCCCTCAGTCTTTTTGAGATACATAAATGAGAACCATTCATTAGACTTCAGCTCAACATTTATGCCATGCAGGTAAATGCTAATCCTTTCAACTCCTCCCTTCGTGTCGTGAAAGATCACCTAAGTTATGGAATATGGTTAAATACTTCTTTATGTCTACAGGTATATGGTTTCAATTCTTCCAAAGGAAAATATAATCGTGCTTTATACACATACATCGTCAATTCGTTTGGGATCACTCAAACCGTTTGGAAATTAGTGATCTCTGATTTCGGAACTCGTTTTCCTCTTCTAAATCAAATGTTTGAATAGTTGTGAGGTGACTTGTAATGAAACCCGTCAAACGACGAAGAACTCTCATACCCTGACCTGCCTCTTGTTCAGCCTTACTTGTGATAGAGGCTCTATCATAGAGCTAATCTCGAGTGTAAGGACACCGTATTCAGCAGGTGTGTTCAAATCATTGCTCTCGCCAAATACATAAAAATCATTGAAAGGCACGAAAGAGGCTTTAAGGAGTCCTTCCGGACACGAATCTGTGAAGCAAAGAAAATAAGGCTTGACTTCAACGCCCCGGCTGCTAAATAATGGGGTCGCTCATGGAGGACAATGTACAGATTTATGGCGTTGTTGTTGTGGGATATACGTTCCAGCGCGGGACGCTCACTGCAGCCAACAGGTGTTATTTCGGTCGAATGCGACACTTCAAGTCAAGAAACGCATGAAGAGTCACCAAGACAAACGACCTGTCCTAGCTTACGTTTCAGAGACGAAGACGTATTAAGCTTAACAGAAATAGCACTTGAAACATTCGAGCGCAAATTCCCGCGAAGAATATTTATGGGTCACTGAGGGATTGGTGGTACAATCGGTTAAACTGAAAAAATTACCTTCTCTATAATGAACAGCGTACATTAGAGTTTTTCAATTATGGGAAGCTTAGATGGAACACTCAGATTCCGGGAGGTATGCACATACGAGTATAGTCCTGGAGCTAGCAGCATTTTTACTACCTCATAAGCTGCAGAAAGTTTGAATATCTGGCGTATAGAAAGTTTGTCTGACGTATTTCACTGTGGTTTTTACCCTACACAGACGTTCTTAACATATTAGCAGAAAATAATTAAGAGAAAAATAGTAAGAGTAGGTGGTTCATGGCATGACATTTTGATTGTAAAGATTCATTTGATGGAGAATCAAAAAAAGTGCCAAAATTAGTGTTATGTTATACAACTGGGGAATTTCGATGACCAAATAGTTATTTATACCATAGTATAGCACGACCACTACTTGAAACCGCCTCTCCAATAAAATTCCTGTGTGAACAATATTTAAAATCACTGAAGTCATAAGTCTGCTGAGAAGCATGAAGTCACTATTGGATCCCTCTTCGACGCTTTTCATTTACTAACCAGCTTAGGGATCACTCAACTACACCGGAAAAACGATGGGAAAGGGCTGAAAGGGGATGAAACCCTGTATTACTTTTTGATGAATATTGATAGACGTAATACTTCCAGCGGTTACTCTCTTTTCCTGTCCTTCTGAGCCCTCTTTCCGTATTTAAACGCCTTTCTAGTCTCATCTCTCTGTGGTGAAGTTTCATCTATATTTTTTCATAATATGAGTATGGAACAGAGGTGATTCCTATCATCATCAACTTTCCATCGTATAACCCCGTACATCGTATCATATTCCGTTTGTACTGAACTATGCTTTGGAACAATTATTCACGTAAGTCCAGTTTAGTTTAATCATTTTAAATAAGAATGTTCACTGTATTTTGTGATTCTCATTAATATTCCGTCGATATTGTACAAACATACATCTATGTTTACCATCGAGAAGAAAAATACGTAACTTCAAGCAGAATAAATTCATTCACTGATGGCCAAATTTGGATTTGAACTTTAGCATGATTTAAAAGGATTTCGACATGATTTAGCATGATTTAGCATGATTTAAAAGGAAACCCGATCTACGGCTCATAGGTATGTGCTGAAGCCGTATAATGCTTTCTATATTGAATTATTGTATTAATTTATTTTGTTTTATTCCAAAAATCATAAAAAAAAGAAATAAAAAATCACAAGATGCTGACTGGCTATACTGGGTCTTCGTTGTTGTACATACAGCCTATGGCTGTATAATATAAGTAACAAGGTAATTAACAAAACAGAGATGATCTTCTATCGCAGAAATGGGTTTTTTAAACGGATGGTAGGTACATGTTACAGCATGATGCCGTCACTATACTACAAGCCAGTTCATTGATTTTACGATCAACACATCACGCACGCTAAGGCGTCAAGTAAGCTTCATCACGAATATTGCGTGCTTATCTATTCGAGCTATAGTTATTGAACGTTCTGCTTGCTGATATTATTTGTGTGTTTTAATAGCTTTTCCGATAAAGATAAAAAATAGATTGGTACATTAAAGCTCGATATCATCAATGTTTCATTCCTATATTATTACTGCCCATAAAACAAAAACTTCGTCTGCACAGGTAATTGTGTTTAATGGTTTGGATGTCAATTGAGTTCATAATATCGACTGTTGAATTTTGATACTGCTCGGAGGGTTAAATAAAATTATGGAATCCTAGGGAAAAGAAAAACGAGCGAACTTACGTCCTCAGCACGGTTCAATCATCAGTCTGACCTCTCACCAGTCCATTTCAGAGGTAAGTTCACTATTAGATTTGCAGCGATCCCCGACCTTCTCATATCGGCTCTTTACCTTTTTTCCCAGTGTACCTTAAAACGACATTCCCTAAACATCCCAGAATGCCCAACACCTGACTATTCAACCCCAAACATCCCTCATCATCATGGACAATCAAACCCCCGATACATGAGAAAGGCCTTGATTGTACTTAATACTAGAATCAATGTAGATCCATGTTCTCCGGCTATACGAGAATGGCTGATTTCATGGCCGTTATTGACGCTTATAATTGGACGCCGACTGAGCTGCAACCAACAGTGTAATGCAGAAAAAAGTCATAAGACGCCAATCTAAGATCAATCTAAGATTGGCTTCAATTCTTCTCCATGAATTTTAATGGCCCCAAATGTGCCTAAAATGATAAATATTGTGAGCTATTCAATCTGAGGTAGATGATTTTATGATTATAGTGTAATTATGTCATAATTCATTAAATAATAAGCCAACAGATATGAACAACCCGTTGTATATTAGTTAACCACTTTTGACTTGGTCGTTGAAAGGTATTGGTACACCGAAATGTTTACAGTAATGGCGTAGAGACGTGGTTTTATTTTTCTTCATTCCTTTACTTTTCTTCTTATTACATGGAGTTACTCTTGCAGGTCGACAAAGGAGTGTGTGGGTACATGGGTTCCTACGAGCTTTAACGGTGCTCCTCCGACTGCTGAGTGTGCAATCCGAGGCTTAGAGGAAGCCAAAGGCCCTGGCGATGGGCCACTAACATTAAGACCTTGATGCCTCGCTTCCCATTACCGTGAAATCTACCTTCCCCACCATCACAGCGTCCTTACGACCAGCGGTTTTCAGCTCGAGGCTCTTGGCCTGCTAAGTGGTCCTGCCGGTATAATTGCGCTCCAAAATTAACTCGGGCATCATGAAGTCGTTATCTTCACACCGTTTATCGGGAGTCGGATTGTGCGACATTTGCTACACGGGGGTGGCCCCATATGTTGATTATGTTTGGAACGATTTCACTCTCTCACCCTCTCCTTATTTCCCTGATGTTCAACGAGTCATAATTTGCTACATGCACAGTTCCTAGTCATATCGCACATCAGAATACGCGTTCGCAGCTTACGCTCAGTTTTGATTTTCGTCAGGGCACGATTCCATTCCTACCTAACTGCTCCAATATGATTTCGCTATCAGAGATATAAAAATTGAACTTAATTTCCGGTTTTGATATAGAAAATTGTGTGTATAGATAGACCACATTAGATCTAACGTGGTATGTATGCCGTTCAACATGTTTGACCCGGTTAGACTTGGTGTTTGGTCATGAAATTGTCAGAACATAATTCCTTGTCTAAACTTGTGATTAAATAATATGAAACAATAATACGGCTTTTGAAAAATAAAAAAAATGAGGTATCTACTTTTGGTTTTGGGTAGGCCTCTTATGTTGCACGTTGGGCTACTGGCAATTCACATGGGTTAGAAAACGCCAGTGTGCTGCAAAATCGGCCACATCCACTCGCCAGTATTTTTCAAAACTTGACATCTGCAAATCCACTAAGTAGCGCTAGTGTTCCAGCTTATCATAATATGATACTAGCGCTACATCATCAAGACGTTATAACATCTTGACGATAGTGTTTTTACATCATTTGTTGCCGATGGAATGTGGTGATTATATCTCTATGAATGGAGAAATTCGTTGATATAGTCTGCGAATCAAGCAAGAAAGAGGCAGAGGAATCCAATTGCATGGAAAAGGAACCAGGAGGAAGTTTCAAGGTATTTAGTAAGTACCTTGAAACTTCCTCCTGGTAAGAATAGTTGTGTAAATACTATTTACACAACTATTCTTACTCGTATTGACTTTTTTATCTCTTCTTTTACCTCTTCTTGAATTGAAGAGGTAATCATCATGCAGGGGTTGGGTGTGGGTTGTGCAGTGGGAGGGGAATAAGGTGGCAAGCGACTAATTACGTAGAGTTCGTTGCAGTTTTGAATGCTGAGTTGTTACCTACTACCTTGAGCGACGAGAGACAGGTTCTAATTGTTACAATAATGTTTAATAAATGCTTAAGTAGTTTCCTTAATAATTGAATCTTGAAGAAGCTTTCATTAGTAACGTTCTCATACTTGAAATAAATTGCTATAAAATAGGTTTAAGAAGTCTGAAACTTGTTGTTAGGAGTCAAGAAACTGCGAGGAGATTAAATCTTTGTCTAGGCTGTGCCTTGGATACATCTTTATACGAAGAGAATGTCGAATCCTATTATCGACGATTCGACGATCAGCGCCAACGACCTCCCGTTTGGGTGCGAATATAATGGCGTCTATGCGGACGAAACACCTGGAGCCCCATTTAGTTGATTTGCGAGAGTCGGTCGGCTAATATCGACTCGTCAAAATAGTCGTTGGTTTCGCCTGGCGATTTTGATCGAGGCTGCTGACGAGATGTTACATATAACCGCCGCACCTCTCATCTAAACTTTATACCCCCTCTAGCAGGGTTCACAGGCGTTCAGCTATCGGGCTGTCCGGCAACTCAGAATTGCTTTCTGCCCGTTGATTGGGGTGGTGGGTCGCGATTTTTTCCGGAGAGGCACTTTTGAGACCGGAGAGACATCAGATATTTACCGGTCTCCGCTAAGATCTCCTGCGCTGTACACTACTGCGGAGGTTGGAGCACCGTACGGTATTTTCTTTGAGTTAATCTCAACAGACTGAGATTCTGTTGACTGAGATTCTTCGGTTTGTGAAATTGATGTGAACTGATTTTGATTCGTTCAGCTTCATTCTCCAAATCCTAATAGTGGACAACTAGTGGACTTTTGTGATTTGTGAGTGGCGGTTTCCACATCTTTTCCAACAGATAGGATTGCCGTGTCATCTGCAAAAGTAGCAACAGTTGTGTCTTCTAGTATGGATAGGTACCGTGTGTAGGTACACAATGTGAAAGTACGGGACCTAGAACACTTCCTTGTGGGACCCCAGCTTTTATTATAGGCTTGGGGATCTGAAAATCATACATTCAAGTTGTAGGCCACTACGCCCGGCGGCCCGGCTAGCGTCGCGGAGGTGATCACCTGTCCTCCGATTGAGTATCAGAATTAAATGACAACAAGAACAAATTAAAAGAACAAATGTTGTTCTTGACAGTTTGCTCTTGACTACTCATTGCCCCCTCGAGTGGAGTGCGTTTGCCCTACAACAGCCACGCCCGAGGTATCTTAAAATCGGTGATCCTACAGGAACCTGTCCATACCACCTGATAGGGCCGTTATCGATAGCCGCATGAATACAACCGTGTCCTTCGGAAGTGAGGCAGAAAAAACTAATTTTTTGTTCAGAACCACCGATATAGTTACCTTTTGTCCCTCTTATCGACGAACCATCCTCCCTTTCACAACATACTATCAGCGCCGTAGTCTTACCATCGTATACCATCAGACTGCTGTCTTGTACAAAACACTGAACGACTGCGTGCATCTGGTGATTGACAAACAAATTTTTGATTCACAGATTGTTCTGTTTGCAATAGTGAAATGATAAAAGACTGAGTTAAGGAAATGTAAATGTCACTCAGCCCTCCTCACCCCATCAGCAGGGACCGGTTTAAATTGAAATAGTTTTAAACCCTGACATTACAACTGGAGAAACGAACAGTCCTATCCCAAGCAACTAATTCTAAAGTGACCTACCTGGGCGGCTCCCTGGAGAACAAACAGAAGGTATCACGTCTCTCGGATACTTCCGTCCAGGGGGCATCTACGAGGGATAATTGAGACTGCTCAGAACATCAAGCCCATTCTAGAACACTTTCGCGATTCCTAACGGTTGACGTGCCGTGACCTGTGTTTCTCCAGGGTTGGAAGAGGTTGGCGGGGATGTCGCCATTAAACATGCTAACGAGGGCAAATGCATCCCTCTCTCCCTTAGGATTGCCTCATCAAAACTTTAGATACCCGTGTTAGCTGTAATAAGGACTTTGGAACAAGTACAATTTGCAATCGCAGGACTCTTGAATTATACGATTGCCTGAAAACATTTGGGAGGTTCTATTGTTGTCGTTTCTCCTAACCAGTAAAATTATTCATGCACTACAGAGTTTCTAAATTTGGTTTGACGAACAATTCGAATGCTGAGAGTATTTCGAACATGGTTTCGAAGCTGAGTAAATTTCGAATGAGATGGTCATAATTACCCATTAATATTTTTCATTATTCAATTTACTAAGGTTAAAAATAATGTAGGTATTGAATATTTACTTATTCCTTCCTAATAGCAGCTTTTGGTTTATCATCTTTGATTTTTCCTTGAAATACTAATGAAATATATTTTTCAAATTATTACGCAGTGAGAATCATGTTAGGCATAGGAACTACAAAAATCAGTTAGTTGTGGTACGATGTTGTACTACTATTTCGACAGCTTTATGGATTCACATTTTTTCATCTGTGATGTCAATAGGTAAGAAGCAAGTTGAAATTCGTTCAAATGCCAGGGGGCAGGTATAATTTGCTTCTCAAGTTCAAATATCCGTCGTTTAATTTTAACGGTTATGAAACGGTTTCAAGCACCCACGCGATATGGAAATAGAAATCGTGAAAATAGTAGTCGGAAATTGAGCGTCGAGGGAGAAAAGGAAATGGAACTGTTGATGTTATTTCTTATAAAGTAGCACGCGCTCACTGTGCCGAACATAAAACATATTTTATCTACATCATGGGTCTCCCCGCTTAGCGAGTCTCCCAAATATAGTTTTTCCCTCAAGGGCCGAATGATATTGATGGCTCATCCTTATCTTAGGTATTATTAGAATTGAGCCCATGTTGCACAATATTTTGTGGCTTTTTGGCTATCGAACCGAAACGTGTATCTTTCCAATGTCTTATCCTTTCCGATTGACATTACTCGTACACCATTTGAGTGGAAATAGTGAAATCAATCAATTTACTTCCAGTTCGGCTACGTTGAAATCACGTCAACTTGGTCATTCAATACTATGTAGATGTTGGGTACACATGTTTCAAAATTTCATCTAACTGAAAATAATTTTCAATTAGATGAAATTTTTATGAAATTATTATGATATTCAGTCGCCCCCGTGATATGCTCATATCAACTAGTATTGGAACTTGAATGTTGGAATTTGAACATTGGAAACTCGCTCATCACTTCATGTGGCATGGCTGGAATCATGATCATCATCTTATAATATTTGGATCCTCTCAATAATAATATTTTCCTCGGCCAATAATTTGATCAAATGCTAAGAGTCCGATTTTTACATTCAATTCAGTCCTACGATTCTCATTTAATTCACTACAAATTTAATGTAATAATACTTATGTAATATAGATAGATAGCTATAGACAAATTGCCTTTCCCCTCATGATTACATCTGTTTCTTTTCTAAATAGAATACTCGAGAGGACATTGTGTTGTTGATTCCACATTGTATCTCTCTGAATAATGGTATTTACGTGTTCACGACTATTGAAATAAGTAGTCCTCTCGTTACTTTAGTAAAAGAGTAGGTAACTATTAAATGAGGAAATCTGTTGGTTTCAAACTGCAAACAGCGACTTTTGAATGTGAGGCTCTGTAAGTTTTCTATGTCACCAATATTGTAATAGCAAATTTTTCCATCCTTCAAAATGTTCATACGGCTTGTATAGACATTCTTCTGGTATATTTTATCGTTTAATTAGTATCAAAACTGATTAATTAGTAGCTAAACCGTATTGGAAAATTCTACCTCAACCATTCCAACCAATATGATCCCTGTTGAGACATTGAGAATGCCCATATGCGTGAACTGTTAGTACTATGTTTTGAGTTTGTGGTTGAGGTTTTTCGTTCCCCGCTTTATCCTCCGAGTAACACGGGTGACCGACTCAAGTTCAATCATGAAACGAGCATCCACGTATGAACAACCGTTACAAGTTGTTTGGGAGCAGAAGCTTATTTCTACCTGTATGGGACCATCAAGCTCTACTGATGTTGAGGGACGGGAAAGTAACCCGGTAGGTTGTTCCCTAAAAAATGCTATCTTTGATGTACAGTTGCCACGGCACCATTGGAAAGAGGGGGATAGCGGAAAATCGCCGTAATCAACGCCTGATTCAACAGAGCAGAAGGCCTTGGCTCGGGGCCTAACTGCTTTTTGAATTCAGTTTCTCGCCCTTCCGGTTCTCTCGGGTTCCGGTTGCCGCGTTCACCCTACTTCGATCGCGGGAGAAAACCTGAAGCAATGTCTGGAAAATCATTACCCCATCAGCCGATGTGGGAGTGTAAAGGGCTGTGATCGAATAACATCATAGCCTGGCATCCCCAAACGTTTATAGTTTATCCATCAGATTTACATGTGAGCTCGAAGTTGCCCCGAGCTATATAGTAGCTGGTAAATGGACCGTCGAGTGGGGATATTTAACCCTCGGACTGGATCCCGGGAAATTCAAGGGTAACCCCATAGCTGTGACCCAATTCCTTAAGCAAATACTCCATTGCTTCACTCCAAATTTAATGTAACAATATTTATATAATATAGATAGAATAATAACATCGAACGGTCTATTATGATGGTCTATTATGATTATGGTCTTAAACGGTTCCAACGCCGTGAATGAAATTTGGAGGAATTATTTCAATGTTACAAGCCCGCAAATCCGCAGAAGAATATCAACTGTTCCACAATAGACAACCCACAATAATCCAATAAGGTTGTATTTTTCCTGAGTTACGGATTAGGCAAATCAGTGATCTCAAATTATCAAACGAGACGTTAGTAATTGTCAGAAACTGGACCAGTGATTGACAAACCGGACTTTGATTAAATGATGCGTAATTTATGATACTCACAAGAGGATGTGTTATACAACTAAAATTGATGAAATTATCACATGCATTTATGCTCCTCTCCGTCTATGAAGTAATGCCATGCACATCTAGTGCATCACAATTTGTAGGTAGTTACTATCTACGTTTAATCAAGTACGCTCTATAGCTAGACGCTAGAAGCATTTAAGGTCACTCAATCAGGCATTTTACAAGAATGCAAGAGAAGAGAGGTGACATGATCGCCGTTGGCTGATTAGCAGGATTTCGGCTTAAGTAATGAGATTAATCGAGAGCCAGAATCGGTTTGCCCGCATGGGGCTGTTTACAGAACGCAGAGTATCCTCGAGGGATGGCCCCCCGGGACAGTAAACCCCAAATGGTTGTATAGTTACATCAGTACATGGATGGTTGATTTAAATGAAAGCGGATCGATTCCCATTACGATACGTTTTACCAAAGGAACCCGAAGGGCTAGGAAAGGATCAATGAATACATAGCGAGGATTTTGATTTACATTAATCCATATTGCTAGAGGTTCCTAAATATCATTCACGGGGGAGCGACGGGCTTTTATTTGGGTGGAATATACATGAGCGTTGCCCTTTTAATTTTATTCATGCGGCTTAATGTTTACGCGCGTTAGACGGAAAAGAGATTATTGGTTGGGTAGGGTGACGATTCGTTCCGAAGAATCGGTTTGCCATTGCATGAAAATAATGCGATAGATGTTGGATCATATTTCTACGCCACATGGAGATGAATAGAACAGTAGTAATCAACCATTTGTTCGAGCAGACATAATATTGGTTGATTATGTGGTTAAATATTATTTAAACACATAAACTTCGCCTTTAGCTACTGCTAGGGATCTGCGAGGAACCTACTTATTGTTGAAATGCTCATTTGTATATTATTTTCGACTGTAATCGGCTCCTCAGAAAAAAATTATATCTACCCCTCAAAATTGGTGGGTTTACGTATCATTTTTCCACAACGGTTCATCACGTCCTGCATAAATCGCCCTTCTGTATAGATCACTCCTGTGTGTAAAACGCCACAGCGCCATATCGAACACCTCGTAACAAATATTTGATCAACTATGAAAATCTGTTTCTAGGTTGGTTGGTTGAAAGCTGAGGACCAGACAATACTAAGCCTTCACACTCGCGTCGTGACGCACAATTCGCGCATCAGCGTCACTCACGACAACCAGCGGACGTGGCGACTCCACATACGGCAGCTCAAAGTCTCTGATAGAGGCTGCTACATGTGCCAGATTAACACGAATATCATGAAGAAGCAAGTCGGTTGCATCGACGTACACGGTATGTTCCTATATATTTCGTTGGATGCGTTAAACTTTTTTATTTATTTTTTATTATTTTTTTATTGGCATCAGTATTGTAACCTTACAGCCAGTGGTTCATATCATAGGAGATACTAATACCTACATATACATAAATTATAAAAGGTTATTTACACAATTAAATTTTACGCTGAATGTCACAAAAGAAATTGAAAATAATTTTATACACTTCTTCACTACCTTCAAGTAGTAACAGATCCAAATTAAATGGACTTTGGACTAGTCCAATGAGGCTGTCGAGCATGTGTGACCTACAAGTGTTATAGCGTGGGCAAAGGAAAATAAGGTGCTGTAAATCCTCTATATTACCACAAAAATCGCACACATATCACTGGATTGACCTATTTTGTGGAGGTAGGATTTGCGTTAAACTTAAATCGAGAGAACTCAACTGTTTCTCTAAAGTTACTCCAAACTTGAAGTTGCAGAATGCTTATTTATGTTGACTGAGGGTACAAAGGATGGGTAGACGGATACACAACGCATGACTAACGGAGGAGGTTAGTATACATTTTGAAATGTTAAAGGGCGAGAAACAACTAAGTTTTTCTTTATTTAGAAGTTGATAGTGAAGAAAAAACATGATTTCTCCCTCGATAGTAGGAGAGGATTCTTGTACCTGTAGTTTTCCTTCAATTGAAAGAAAGTAGGTATAGTTTTTCAGACATTAAGTATTTGTATGCTCTCACTATATCAAAACAACACACTATTGGCTTTCTATCTAGTGGTAAAATGTGATTCCCGTAATACATTATCACTGCTCGTGTGACATGGAGGATAAACTTGTTTCCTTCTCACGAACCTCCATTGATGTTCAGAGTGGAAGTTAGTTCCCATCGTGGATGGAGACCATGGAAGAACGGTGCTGGACGATGGATCGAAAATCGATCAGAAGAGTAGGAAGGTTATCCAAGTGTGTTGAGAGGTGTAAGGGGGAGGATGTGCTCGTCGAAGCACCTCAAACAAACATGATTCGGAGAAAAGCGGATATTACACCAAGTCCTTTTCAGTCAGAGAACCTTTAACATTGTTTGTAGTCAGAGAGATGCGTAGGGTTACCTTTCTGTTGTAACTACAGTTCTACCACTCTTCAACCAATGAGAAAACCGTGCTTTCGTGGCTCAACCTGTACTATCAACGGCTCTCTTTCTTCTAGAATTTCGATAAACCCATTCAAATATAGGAGTCGAGAAACATCGGAAGAAAAGGTATATTTTCACGTATATAACAGTAACGTATTTTCTTAAAAGTAACGCTTCTGACGTATATAACAGTAACTGTATTGTGCTCAACTTCATAGCACAACTGTTGTGCTATGCAGTTGAGCACAATACAGCTAAACAGGTATTATGAATACCAAAACAATTTTCCGCTGCCATTAAATATCATGATTATGTATAGTCTGAATGTAAGCCTTCAGAATCAAAAGTGGATAAATTCATTTTTTCAAAAACTAAACTGGAGACCAAAAAAACCAAAAAAGTTGAATTGTTGTCGAAGAGTCAAGTTTAAATCAATTAAGGGGTTTGAGTTAATAGTAAGGTCAATAACAAGGTTAAGAGAGATTACTTGCCGAGGTCCATTCCTGTTTTTCCTTAACTATCCAGTTTTTTCCTGTAATGCTCTCTTGAATTCACGATAGAAGCCTACAGAAGCCTGCTGATGTTAATCTTCACTCCAGAGTCCGGGCTTTAGGTCCTCTACTCACCCCAGCACACCGAACGGCTCGTCTTCAATTTGCTAGAGATCACGCTGCTTGGACTGAGCTGCTTGGGTTTGCAGCAGGATCCGTCGCCCTTGGACGCCCTGATGCCGGCCTTCTGGTGTAGCTACCAGTTTCACGGTTTCCTGTAGGCTTCTATCATGAATTCATGAGAGCATTACAGGAAAAAACTGGAAAAACAGGGATGGACCTCGGCAAGTAATCCCTGTTAACCTTGTTATTGACCTTACTATTGACTCTAACCCAACTGTTATCGATTTAAACTTGACTCTTCGACAAAAATTCAACTGCGCCGGTTTTTTTGGTCTCCAGTGTATATCAAAAATCAGATGAATAATTCAATGTTTTGTAAATATCTCTGATAGCGAAATCATATTGGGGCAGTTTGATGGGAATAAATAAGTGAGCCAAATGATCATATTGGCTTGCGAGCTCACTGAGTCTCCTGTAGCATTCGACAATCTGGAGCTATTCGCGTTTGATTCTGAAGACCTCATTCATGATTCCTGATATTATTAGCGACGTAAAACCCTCAGTTTCATGGTATTGACTGACAGCCTCGCTATGACGTTATTGAACGGCTCCACGGCACTTCCCGGGGTTCACTCGTGAGTGAGGGGAGAAATCAGAGATCGAAAGGCTATTTAGGGTTCAATTGAATCCGAATCGTACAGACATGCCATTGGCTCTGTTACCCTCAAAGTATTGAGGGTATCTTCCACGATAATGACGCCATATAATATTCAATATCCAAGGCCTTCGGGGCTTTTTCTCTTTTTTCCTTCATACTTGTCCACTGAACCCGATTTTCCATTGTGTGCCTTTAGTAATAGACCAGTCGTTATTTTTCGTTCGTTTTGGCGAGCAATACCATGTGTAAACCGATCAACCGACCTCACGAGGTGGGAGTGGGCGCCCAGTGTGGTCCTGAGTGGACGATGATGTGTAAGAGCTCTACAGGTAAGTAAATGATATCATGTGCCATTTTATTTCATCTTTTAGCAACAAGTTTTCCGTTGCGTGCATTAAACCCTTACAACATTAAACCCCATGCGACTACTAGTGATGCAGATACAAAGATTGTTGAAAACCCATGATATGGTTGTCGGATACCATCCAACGTGTAGATTACACTAAGCAAGAGGTGCTGGAAGTGGATATTATCCTATAAACACGCTATTGGACAAGTCATCTAGATGCATTCACTTCGTGCTTGGTATTATCTACCCGTTGGATTACTTGGTGTCATTTACACGGTCCGACAAACATAAATTGTGTTTTCAACAATCGAAAGGATATATCAGCCTCACTAATAATTTCATAGGGGTTCATAAGGGGTCCCCTTATGAAACTAGTTTCATGTTGTAGGTGGTTATTTAATGCATAAAACGGATTCGGCAAGTCGGTCATCACAAAAATATGTTTTACCTGAAAACGTTTTGCTAAACGAATAAACTGGTTTATTACCAATCAAATAAAACTTGGTGTGAACAAACAACAACTTTTCGTTTCTACTGTATAAGAACCGAATCATCTTGCAAAATCATTCTTCCGCTCATTCCTTTGACTGATTTCCGAATAGTCAACTACACCTAATTCCTCCGACGTTTCACTGGTCCCGTGGGAGTCGCCTTACTTCGAGGCGACAACACTTCTGTAGAATCATTCAAATTTAATAACGTGCCAAATGAAACTTTCCTCCGCCTTCAAAGAATCGGAGCAGAATAAACGCAATCAAAGTTAAAAACAATTAACAAAGTACGAAATTAAGTTTGCCACGGGAGAAAACCTTAAGCCTCGAGAGTGACGTGGGTAAGGTTGTAAAAGCTTTGAAATCTCCTTTGTCGGCGTACACCTTTTTATTCAGTAGGAGTGGTTACGTAACAAGATGCCGCAGCTGAAAAACAAGCGAAAACGGGAAGTACCTTTTAAGTTTAGTCTTTTGAGTCTACCCTTGAACTATTTCGCGTCAGGTTAGTGATCTCAAAGCACTATCGATATCGCATAATAATAATAATAATCAAGAGCCAACAAATTGTTGACAAACTCTCTACTTATGTCATCGAAGTCTCGAAACGAAACACTTCCCTTTACTCTGCTTTAGGCTTGATGGGCACTGAAAAGTTTGTTTTTGGGCGCAAAATATACTAATGGACTTTTGGGCCACTTGACTGATATTATTAATGATCCGGAACGTAGTCCAATTCATCAGACAATTCTATAACCCTTCATAATATTACTAGTAAAATACCGACAAGTCCAGAGCGAATTCGACTGAATGCATACGCATATTTTTGGCCCAAATGATCATTCCTCGTGAATCGACCTGCAAATGCAATCATTTAACTTTTGCCCACCAAATTTACTGCATCTCATAAATAAGTACTATCAATCTGATGAACAGAATCACAAAACCCTGATTTGCTGAGTAAATACAATGAGTCTATATAATCAGAAAATGAGGTACAATTCAGATTAGGTACAATAAATGGACTGAGATGATTTTAAATCCAAATTCTGTGACAGTCAATATGGAAGAAACTCCTGGGATTAGAAACTTTTTTTTTTCACATGAAATATAAAGTACTCAGTCGTGAAGGCATCGGTTGCTGAACTCAATTACCCAGTAATGACGAAGCGTAGTGCCCTATTCAATGTTCACTCACACTTTTTTCAGTCGAATTTTTGAAAACAATTTCATAAGTCAGGACATCGCCCTCGCAAATGATCTCTCAAAGGAAGTCAACGTACTAAACCCCAAGCCTTACCTACCTACCTCACTGTTACATTCGCGTCGCTAATGAAGAACCTAACGAACGCACATAGAAGTCGAAGCAATCACATGGAGCATCCAGACTTCTAATTGGAACGAATTTCCCGAACTCAATAACAGCTCTTGAAAAGAACGACGGCACCGATTGATTTTATTTGCTAATGAACGGTTGCGGACATCGCGCGAAAGCCGCAAGACGGGTCTATGAGCACCAGATGACTGTTTGCCTAATCAACTGACGTATAATTATTAAAGCTCACACTGCCTCTAACTCAATTTCCAATCGAATGTCTCTTGTGTGTGTGTTGTCTTCTCTCGGGAGAGACTTGATGGCCGCTACAGGGTAACTGTCATTTTCTACCCATTTTCAATATGACCTCCAGGATGTTCAGGTATCCTATTTATCTTGTACTGTGATATTGTCGCTTACACCTAAGAAAATTTCATTTCCTTCAACGTACCAAATTATAACAAATTCAGGAAATTTATTTTCACCCTTTTTGCTCTGAGGCAATTGTGTGAAGGGATTGTTGAGAAAGGATCGCTTTAAAAACGTGGTCCCGGCCAGAATTGGACACACCAACCCTGACGGTTCCCATGACCTTTGCAAGGGCCTTGAAATCTTGTGATTCTGAAAAACGCCAAGAGGCGGCCATACCTCAAGCTGTACACTCACCGGGGGACGTGCGAGGTCAAGTTTTGATTTAGTATTTATCATCGGGATTAACAAATCGTATATGAACCCCGCTTCGTTTCATTCGCCATTATCCTAATACTTCCAGGTTATTCGAAGATTCAGAATCAGGCCTACGTAATTCAGTGGTTTGATCTTGGAGGCCGGGTCATGAGATGCATAATCTAACTTATATGGACACTAGCCGTTACCCGTGCGCTGCATGGGTCCTCATACATTATCACACTGTGAGCTGATGCGACTTCCTCCCAAGATGCTGTCTAACAAATTTCATTGGTCTTACATGTCCCTACAACTTGCTGATCCCAATGGAGCAAACTCTATCAAGATCGGTCCAGCGGTTTGGCCGTCTAAGGGGGACACACGGACAAACTTGGAGTTTTATACTCGTATTTAAGATATGGATTGAATTTTATAGACAAAGTTAATTCTCTCTGTTGCATATCAAGCGCTTAGGGAATCACTGAAAATAACTGAACATTTGCACGGGGTGGATGGGTGGTGGTGGGGGGGGGGGGGGGTGTCACTATATTGAAAAACGAGTTTCTGGTCATTGGGCAGTAAGGCTGGGCTACGTCCAGACATCTACTACAACTTAGCCGAATCCATCACTGGGGCCAACTTGACAAAGAGACCGTGCGTATTCATGAAGCAAAGAAAGTGGCCAGCGATGACCTGGTGGGATTGAAACTTTATCAGTAATGCCGTATTTGGTTGTACCCTAGGATCGTACTAAACTAGACTAGAGAGACGTTGCGATTAGCCAGGGGATTATCAATGGAAGAATTAGTCCACAGCTGTTTGATTTAATCATGAATCCCTTCACTCCCAGATGAAATACCTTCGTCGGAAGTAAGTTGTTAGATTCGTAACTAAGAACCTATCTTGTAATTTGTCTATGCTGAACAATTGATGAACAAAGGGTTCTTCGCTAATTTGGACGCTATATCTCCTAATTCTCTCTACGAGTCGTTCGTTTTCCACTTTATAATTCCATCATCCCTTATCACGTGGGTGGGACTGAGGGTTGGTCGATCCGCGTTGAGTTAGGTCTATCGCGGCCGGTAGACCGGAGTGGAGGGTCCCCAGACTGCTTGGAGAACCAGGGCTTCTCCCCTCTCCTAAGACTTCTACTCATTCAACCATCCCACCGCTATCCACCGCTATAGCCTCTACAGCAGCCCGCATTGCTATTCATTAGCTATCATGAATCCTCCCAACAGCCCTCTGGCCTCAACCTCTTTTATTCTTCCTCTCCTAATCAAATCCCGAGTTTTCTCAAACCCACTTACCAATCACGACTCGCTCTCCGTTCAGATCAGATTTTGTTTTCTGTTTTTTTCTCTCACGTTAACCAACCACAGGAGCATTATGGTACCAATCCTATTATCTGGGAACGTGGAAGCGTGCTGCCGCGCCAAGAAATAAGTTGAGAAAAACGAACGGTACCAAGTGTAGGTATGTTTACTGGACGTCACGAAACGCGTTTTTCAGGTATCAGATATGTCGGCTCCTTCTTGACCGATCAACCTCAAATTGGTGTGGATCTTCTTGGTCAGAAAGCCCTGAATCAGGTATTATAAAGCCGTGAAAGTTTCAAGTCGCTACGTCTAAAGGAAGCCGAGTTATATAACTTCAAATTCCCTGCTTATCGCCCTTACCTTGACCTTTAGAGAGAGAAAATTATCCATCATCATCGAAGACTAGATGTGGCTACGCACATGGGCCGTATGACTACGCTCATGGGGCGTAAATCATAAAAATTGGACTTTCAAAGTTCATATTTGGGAAAAAAATGCAAACGCCTAGATTTTGAAAGCAACTTGATTTTCTTACCAAATGCCAAAACAACGAAGGATCTATCTAGTGTAGAAGAGTCAGAACAGCGTTTTGAAGAAGGCCAAAATCTTAAAATGCGTTTTCCTGAAAATAGTGTTGTTGTCCCTTCTATGGGAGTTGTGTCCCTTCTATTCTCGCAGTGTGATATATGAACATATGAAATAGTAAATATATGAACACACAAATATATATATATATACATATGATTTTTTGTCTTTTGGAAGTGAATTCAGGACGGTCTGGAACTGGTTTTGGTATAAATATTTCACGCAAATTCGAGTTTTAAAAACATTGATCCGACAAGAATAGCTTCCTTTTCTTCGAAAATTCGCTAAAACGAGCCTTGGAAAAAGAGAGTGGCAGAACACTACTATTTTATACGATTCCATGAAGATAATATCTAGTTGTTTTCAATATATTTTATTGAAAACAACTAAAACCACAAGGATAACGATAATTGAAAGTTAGTGGAGAAACACAAACCCACTAGAATATCATAACCTAATTGCATTAGGAATGAAAAATCCAGTCATGCAGCATAATATGCTTAGGTATATAATACCTAAGAGCGAATTTTCGAAGAAATAACTGGTTTTGTGTAAAATCACCCCCCCCCCCCCCCCTCAACTCCAGAACCCCATAAATGTTTTCGAAAATACGAGTTTTAAAAATTTTTGACCGAGAACAATAGCGTCATTTTTTTCGAAAATTCGCTAAAAAGTAAGAAATTCCACGGGTGTTTCAAACTACTGAGTGTTTCAAATTACTGAGTGTTTCAAACTGCTGTAGGGGATATCCACACCATCTGATGGTTGCCCCACAGTGATGCTTGCAATAACTTCTCGACAGCAAGTTTCCAATAACGACGTTTAGCTCAAATTAAAGGTTCGAGATAATAACATCGGAATTTTGAAGTACTTGTATTTGAAGTATTTGTGAAGAACTGGCCACACTGCCCGTCATAATCATGATAGTCTCATCAAATCCAACATAATTATTTGAGTATTTGTCAAAGCGGCGACCCAGTTTACCATCAAATACGACTACAAAACCAGTCAATGTACGCCTTAAGAGCAGGAGTCATCAATAATATGATTCACGGAAATGCTATTAGAGTTACTAATTATCTTGTTGCACTACAACAGCTCATATACGAGGGTCAACATAGTTATCATGGGATATTGGGTCTCCGAAGGCAAGCAAACCCTCAAGCATTGTGTGTACACTATGCCAAGTGTGTTTGTCGACATCAGGATCGTGTAATTCGGTATGAGATGTAACGTGCCGATTTGAACAAGTTTCTAGCATATCATTATTATATCTATTGTTTGTATTCAGGTCGAATTGTTGGGTGTTTATGGAGTTTTTCGCCTGGTCAAGAGTAAAGCACTTCATAAGCACTTTTCAGTACTCAGTAATCAATCGTTATAGTGACTACATAGACTAGTTCATATTGAGTGATGAACTATTGAATTTACTCAAGTAAGAGAAACTATTACCTCAATACTAGTTTTACGAGCACGTGGTGTTTGAATGGAAGCTTTACAACTACACTGATCACGGTGTGAATAAGTGAAAGAATGAAGCTGCCTCAAATGAATACATTCATTTGAGGTATAGGTATATACAACCGTCTTTTATTAAAATGTCAAAAGGCAAACGGGATGCTTTTTAAAAGGATTTGTTGGAGCGGATGTGCTAAAATAATAGCAACCTTCACTTGAAATTTACCATGAATAACAAGTCGCATGTCGAATGTCAGGTCACCTATACTGTTTCTCTTGTCAATATTAATACTCGTCCAAAAGCAAGTGGAGACAGGCTAGTCAATATGTCATGAACGACTCATCGGATTTCGTTTCACATTCAAGTTCATTTTCATATCAATCGATCTTGAAGGTGTGAGCCACTGAGCTTGCGCAAACGTAGACTGTTCAATTTAAAACTGGCCGTCATAGTTCCACCTAAGTTTTTGGTATCGCATATGTGTGCACTTCTTGATGGTAGGTATTTCTTACTTCAAATTGTATAATTTTTTTTTTTTTTTTTTTACACCCCCATTTGAAGGAACCTTCGTGCTTGGGTGAAAAGTAACACTTTTTATGGTAAATTAAGATCAAAATAGAGATGATAAAAATCAGTTTAAAAATGTAAATACTACAGATTTATAATAATGCCTAGAAGTTATTAAAATTCCTAGAAGTTAAGGCGCACTAAATAATTTCTCGACAAGCAGCTTGAAGAAACGCCTGACGAATTCTAGTATTATAAATTTTTGCACCACGGTACAAACATGTCCGCAGTCAGGCAGAAGGGGATCTTAACACCCCCTGAATTAGAGTCTTTTACTTCATAATATGATCCAGCTTGAATATATTTCTGGGTTTCAATTAACGTTACAATGTGGACAGTGTCGTACAATGTGGACAGTGTCGTACAATGTTGGAACTTGTAGTCAACCAACTAGCTCTGCAGAACGAAATCGTTTACATTTTTTTAAAGAGAATTTTCATTAAAGAATTTTTGGGCCTCTATAATGGGCTGGAGAGTAAAATCGAGTAGTATTGATTGTAACATATCCGCAACATTTGACTCGAATAAATTTAAAATATTAGAATCAGTTCAGTATCATTGTGGAATTCATCCAGTGCATTTGTAAGTTATGTTAAGGGCCTGCAGGACCTGGGTTGGAAGGTTTTGAAGGATATCTTAGGATGTGATTGACTTGCAGTTTTGGAATGCGGGAGAAATGCGGAGATCCTGCTTGCTCATTTTACATGTTTTAACTGCGATACTTGCATTTTGCGGTCTATTAGCCTTCCAAAAATGCGCCCTCGTATCGTTTTTTCAATAAAAAAAATTCAGCCACAATTTAAAAAAATTTATTTTATGCATTTCAAAAATCGGACAACGTAGGTGCAATTTCTTACTAATATAGGGAATTTAAAAATTTATTTCCAAACTCTAAGTCAATCACAGCCCGAGATATCCTTCAACAACTTCCCGACCTAGGTCCTGCATGCCCTTAACGGTGATGTCAGGAGCCGAGTGTAGATAAGCGTCCATCCCATGTCACGCTCTCTACGAAAGCTTGATAAAGCTGTGGTAAATTTAAAAATCCGTTTTTAAAAACTAAGTTTCGTAGACCTGAATGAGAAAGTTCATATTATGATCATATTATGGTTCGTTCATGGAAAACGAAGGACGTCACATCTTGAGCATGTTGATTATAAATATCTACTACCAATAAGGCACCTAATTGGCCTGCATTCTTCGAAGTATTTGGGAATGGAATAGCGAACTTGAGTTTTACGTGGTGTAAATACTGATAGATATTTCTCGAGTTATTTGTTCTTAGATTCTTCGCTTCATTTCGTTATAACCGGCGGGAAAGGCTCAATCCAGAAATCTGTTGAGTTACGAAAGTATTGCGGAGCATTTTCTAATACTAGAACTTTTAGCGATACGAGAGCGGTCCCGAAGTATTTTATGAAAATCGTCGGATAAAAGCTACCGTTCAATTCATGACCTCCTCTCCTTCTATAGGATTAATAAACGGAGGAATCCTCTGCTGGAACGGTCTAAATATCGAATAAATATTTCTTCGGATTCCTCCTACCATTATTCCGAGCCTCTTTTATCGCCATACTCGAAAGCCGTTCGCTTTAGAGAATAATTCTCGTAACTCAATTTTTGCCATTCGCATTTACGTAAAGATACTATTGGAAGGATTAGACATCAAAATCCACATAGAGCTGTAACTTGATGTTGAATATTCCAAAATACCATAGTTTACATTAATTACATAGGAGAATGTCAGAACTTAACTTTTTCAATGAGGAGCAAAATTCTTGCGAGTAACGTTCAGTGTTTCAGTAATGTGAGAGTAATGAAAGATGATTAAGCTCGAAAAGGGTTCAGGTCCCCGCAGTCAAAGTTGCTCGATTAGCGCGCATGAGTGAGGTTGTCTAGAGTTCCTGAGTTCGGAGGTTCCTGTCAAAGGAGCCCTAACATCCCGTTCGAAATCGTCGGGGTAAAGCGCTCGCCTTAACCTCTTTAAAACCGGATCTAGAATTAATTGCGCCCTACTAATTAGTTGGATTGTCTGGCGACATCAATCACGGTCGCGGTGGCTATTTATAAGACCGCGAAGATGGAGCGGGGTAGAGGCGGAAGTTGCTGGTCACTGTTTACGGAGCTAACTCCATATTGTGGGCACCAACTGAGTCCGGAGCTGATGGAAAGGGTCCTCAACTTCACCTACAACTTCAGTCTGGGCGACAGGCTCATAGAACCATCGACTCTCGACCGTCGACTGAGCCACTGGCTATTCCAAGCTTTCCAGCTCATGACAGACCCTGGGTAATGGAAAACAAGAGTAAGAAAATCGTCCAATACAATTTCCACTACAATATTTTATTTTCCAAATTCTTTATTCAAAAAAGACTAAGATAACAACTGAGCCTTACAGCCCATCTAGCAACTTCACTAGCATACATCATAAACCTGCAATGCTGACGACGCGTGTGAACTTATGGGCGAATTATGAATTGGCATACACAACCATCATGGAACAAAATGATACTCCATTCGTATATGTAATCAAGTGTATTTATAGACTAAGTAGAAGTCTGCTGGTGGAAATAAGAAAATATTCCACCATATTTCTTCTACCTCCTATTAATTGAAACGAGGACAGGACCAATAAAAAGAGTTGTGGCTCGGTCGTGAATTAGGATGAGAAAATTGCGAGAAAAGTCCTTCGCATTTCGTGCTTCACGCTCATTTTCACATTGAAGCCGTTGATTATAGGTATATTGTTCCCCAGCTGGCTAACCCGTGATTTTCTCCATTCTCCGCCATCATTTTCTCGGGTTATAAGTTGTTGAAATACTTCTCCGGTCTTGTTATTCAATTTGATGATCAAATTTGACGATATGAAAGTCGAAAGTAATTTTCTGATGTCCGATAGCAATCGTACACTTTCGAGAAAGCTATTTTTCCATACAGGTTATTAAACTTTCGGTCGGAATGCTTGTATTGAATGGAACACAGTGTCATTCTATCGAGCAGGTGGTATAGTATTCACCGCCTCAACCGTGGGATTGAGTGAATCTATGTGATAAATTACAAACTCCCACAATCTGACGTTGGCGAACATTTCATATCCAACTACATAACAGAAAATAAAATTATAAATCGATGAACTTCATTCAGTTGGTACTTGGATACAGCTAGTTATTTAAAAATTTTATATATTTTAAATGTCTGTAGATTCTGCAACCTCTCAAGCAACGTTGTGCGAATATTGGAAAACAAGAGCTAATAAAAACATTTTTAATCATATTTTGGGATAGGAAACCTGAATTTGAAGTTTATCTACAATAAAAATTAACATTTAATGTTACTCTATTTTCCACCATTAAAAAAATCAACAACAATATCAACAATAAACTGTTCGCTGGTGTTCACAACCAGCTATACATTTTCGTAGTGGCACGTCGTGAAGTCCACTTGCACATGCGAGCCCCGACTTCACAATCTCCCCTCTTATCCTCTAATTGACGCAAATTATGTGATGAAAGAAGAGGTATTTTCACAGCTCATGCCAGACGTGCATAGCCTTTTTCACTCTGCTTGATTAGTACCTTTGACTGGTTGCGTGTTTTTAGCTGTTTCATGAGTTGGACTTTGCTTCCTCACATAAATAATATTCACCAGCTCACTATATATCTTCGGAGGGTTGGCATAAAAAATCGCTGATTCATTTTGGTTTATTATCTTCGATAATGAGCCTTTGTAATCGACGAAGAAAAAAAATATATATATACCCTCCCCCCCCCCTCAATATTTCAGGGTTTACGTTTCAAGATATGTAGATTCCAAAAATCAAAAAAAATAAAAATCCGTCCGTCCGCCGTCCGCGGCACTTTGCCCAGTTAGCGATTTTACGGGTATGGACCAGCCCCACAATGATCCTTGAAACTTTTCATAACATTCGGTTTCGGTATTCACTCGGTTTTTTGCCTGTAAAACTGTTTAAACAATACCCATTTGTTTAAACAAATTAAATTTGGATGTTGAGCGACATACTTTAAATTTCAAACATGGGTCGCAGATAGATGACAATGCAATATTCAATCGGTTTCCTGACTTTAAAATTGTTTAAACAATACCTATTTTTAAACAAATCAAACTTGGATGTTGAGCTAGAGACATGAAATTTTAAACATGGGTCGCAGATGATGAAAATGCAATATTCACTCGGTTTCCTGACTGTGAAATTGTAAAACTGTAGAATACCTATTTGTTTTAACAAATTAAGTAAGGATGTTGAGCTAAAGTTTCATCATTTCGTTGATTGGATTAGGGTGATCTGCTCAAAGAAGATAATAAACCGTTGTGTCGAGAATTTGCAGAGTTTTTGTAATGTTCGTGAATGGCGAAGATTTTTACTTGGGTCAGTTCAGGTTCATATCCGTAAATTTTTTGAAAACTTATTTCCTCAACCTTCACGTGATGTACGCAACCTTGAACTGCCCTTGATCATGCGCTGAGCTAGGTTGGTTCTTGATGGTCCCTCACGAGCTTTATAGAAAATCTTATATAAGTTTAGGGTGTCGAAGTGCTGACGTCCTTCTACCAAATTCTCTTATCTTATAAGATCAGGGTCGAATGTTACGAAACGTTAGGCCGCTGAGGGTTTTGTGATGTTATAATTATAATTATTATGTTAAGAACATGTTGGGTCGAATCATCAAACTCATGAATGTACGATATTGAATATAACAAAACAAAATTTGCTGTATTTAATACAGCAGTTGAAGAATTTGTTGTTCATGTTATCGTCTACGTCTGACATTAATCCTATAGTTCAGAAAAGTTCTACCAGTTTACGGACGTGATCAGCTGTCCTCTAATGGATATCAGAATTTATTGTGATCATCTTGCTCTCGGATGCTCATTGCCTAGCCGAAAGCGGTATGTACAAATAAGCTTCATCAATGTTGATCGAAATCCATTAAATGTTATATGATATGATGAGGTTCGCACAAATAATGTATATTACACTGATACACCTAATGCACGGACTCTGGAGTGAAGATTAACATCAGCAAGCCGTCTGCGCACCGTTTGCACGAGGACATCGACACCCCGAGCAGCACGGAGGCGGTGAGAGGTCTCAACAGCTGTCTGGGTGCGGTATCTAATGGTTTGCATTGATAAAACTGTCGTCAACAGGATCCGTCGCCCTTGGACGCCCTGATCCCGGCCTTCTGGTGTTGCTAACCAGTTTCACGGTACCTATGAACTGCACGACGACCCGTTGTTTCGGGCTCTAGCCGCATAACGTTGGCTCCGGCCGTCCTCTAATCAATGCAACAAGTTTCGTGACCACACACGCGTCTAAAACCATTTAAACGGCGGGTATACTTTTTAAAAACTTAATTTAAAAGGAGAAAGTTCGACAAAAAATGTTATAAAAAGGCACAGTCACAAGAAAGGCCTGTGTTGACCGCACTGAAGGCAGACTGTTGAAAAATCATCTTTCGTCCTTTAGGCCTCTATCGTGGATTCAAGAGAGCAGGATGTAAGCTGACACACCTGTAGCGTGACCAAAAATAGAAAAGTGACTGTGCGTCAGTTACATAAACGCCAACACGGGTACGGGTGACGAAAGGAACAACACTTGTAACAAATAAATGGAAATATATTAAACTCAAGAAATGCAAAATATGAAACAAACGAAATATACTTGGCTTGGTGTAACTTAAAACCAGAATACGTCTCAAGTGACGTATCAACTTAGTATATCAACTTAGAGTGACTTTTAAATGGGGCCAGGGCTGTCCATATGAACAGGTCCCTGGGTGAATGAGCAAATGGAAAGATATGAATGAAAGATTTACAAAGGTATGCGTAACCGTCCTACTTGGGTTACGTGTAGCTTGATGGAGGTGACTCCTATGTGTACTCAACGTCCCTATCTGGCCAGAAAAGGTGTAAATATAACTCACAGTACTGAGATCTTGTAACTGCTAGCACTCGGACGGGCTGTTCTTGCAGTTCACTGTCTGTACGCGTAATGTCACTACTGTCGTCGTAACTGACGCTTCTACTCACAATCACGCTCGGAGGGCGTCTGTAAAACTGAAAGGGATTCACAACTGCTAGCACTCGGACGGGCTATTATCGCAAGGAGAGGTTTTGCTGGACTCTGTTGTTAGCCCTCAGCGCTGGGCTTAAATAGGTCGCTGGAGGGGGAAACGTCTGGAGGCGATCTGTGGTGGGGGTCGCCTGGTAGCCCTCATCCAGTGGCGCTCTTCTGGCGGCCGCGCGGTCTATTAGTCTGACGGCTTACACTCCCCTCCCTCCTGGGAGCCGGCGTCCTCGCCGGTAACCATAGATTCCCCGAAGATTGGTGTTGTCGTCGATCAGTGCCCAAACAAGTGAGTTGAAGCGAGTTAAATTTTAATAGGAAGGTTAAATCAAATAGTTAAGTCGCTAAATTTAGTTACAATTGCCAAATTGTATAAGTATATGCACAAAAGGTAAGTACTTTTTACATTAAATTTGGTTATAATTAGCAAGTTTTACAAAAAAATTATGCACAAAAGGTAGGTAAAAGATTACAAGAATTACAAGAATTGCAGGTAGCAGAGTAAGATATAAATCAGCAAGTCAAGGTCCCGAGAGTAAGCTACACCAAGCAGTAGATAGCTTAATTTCTTAAAATTTTACTAAATTGTAAAGTGGTTCATATATCAAGAAAAAGGGTGTATGTACGTGTAATTAATTACAAAAAGGTGTATGTTAATTAAAAAGGTGAAAAAGATTAATTAAAAAGGTGGAATTAAAAAAAGGTGTATGTTTGTGTAATTAATTACTAGACAGGTTAAAGGTTACCGTCTTCCTTTTTCCTTCCCCGTAGTCTACGGCGTCCCCTTGGGTAAACAGTGTCCCGTGTAATTAAGTTGTCGCAGCGTTGTATGGCTTTAGGGTTACGCGTCATCGTATGCGTACCCTGTGTCACCGGTTCGTCATATCCATGTATAGGTGTAGAAGTATGCGTCACTGGGTGCGTCACTTGCGTCACCGTCACCACCGGCGTCACCTGTGTCACGGGTATCTGGGGCGTGGAGGTAGTTCTTTGGGTTGGCGTCACCTGGGGCGTCACCGTCGTCACCGTCGTCACCTGTGTCACGGGTATCCGGGGCGTGTAGGTAGTTCTTTGGGTTGGCGTCACCTGGGGCGTCACCGGCGTCACCTGTGTCATGGGTATCCGGGGCGTGTAGGTAGTTCTTTGGGTTGGCGTCACCTGGGGCGTCACCGTCGTCACCGGCGCCACCTGGGGCGTCACCGTCGTCACCGGGTGCGTTACTTGCGTCATTGGTCCTTGGTAGGGTTGTATCAACTCAGGAGCAAGCGTCACCGGGTGTGTCACTTGCGTCTCTGGCCCACCATGTGTGTGTGTTGGGTCAGAAGTGACCGTCACCGGCACTCTGAGAGAAAAACCTTGAATGGACTCAATAACCGTCGCTAAGCATTCTTCCATCACCTCCTCGTTGGCTGGATCTTGAAAGGTGATGCTTGCTGTTGAGGCTCGTGACTGTGGGCGTCCTCCTATGGCCAATGGTCCAGTTGACACGTTTCGTACCCCAGGTGGATGTGAAATGGGTAGAAGGCTCCGTTTCTTGATACAGTCAATCTCGAGATGTTCGTGTACCCCACAGTAATTGCAGAAGATAGTCTTCTGTGGGTTGTGACTGCAGTCCACGGGGAAGTGTGACATGTCCCCACAAAACATGCACGGGAACCTGGGGTTAGGTCTTGGCGTCTTGGCGTCACGTCGTCCCGTCATTGTCTTCTTTGGGTCCCATGGATCTATCTCCATGACCATAGAACGCGGTATATTCGTCCCCCTGTAATCACTGGCGTCTGAGTGTAACCTGGGCCCGTGGTCAAACAGGCGTGACAGGCGGATCAATGTAGCATTGATTGTGTCCAGTACGTCGGGTGACGAACCGTTCCCCCCGTTCCTCTGAATTCTGGGCATAGTGAAATGTGTGATTTAAAATGAGTGACTGAAGTTATAGGGTTACTGTCCCCCCTGTTGCAAAGTAAGATTGTGTAGTGTAACAAGGAAAATGTGTAATCAAAAATACGTCAAGGAAATGACGGTGTATGATATTCTGTGTGCTTGACTTGTGTGAGTGACTCTGTTGTTGTTTTGCTTTCTTCTCGTCACCTCGTGTCGGCGTAACTGGATTCGTGCCTGGGCTTACCAGACAAAAATCCCACAAGCTGCCACCAATATGTAAGCTGACACACCTGTAGCGTGACCAAAAATAGAAAAGTGACTGTGCGTCAGTTACATAAACGCCAACACGGGTACGGGTGACGAAAGGAACAACACTTGTAACAAATAAATGGAAATATATTAAACTCAAGAAATGCAAAATATGAAACAAACGAAATATACTTGGCTTGGTGTAACTTAAAACCAGAATACGTCTCAAGTGACGTATCAACTTAGTATATCAACTTAGAGTGACTTTTAAATGGGGCCAGGGCTGTCCATATGAACAGGTCCCTGGGTGAATGAGCAAATGGAAAGATATGAATGAAAGATTTACAAAGGTATGCGTAACCGTCCTACTTGGGTTACGTGTAGCTTGATGGAGGTGACTCCTATGTGTACTCAACGTCCCTATCTGGCCAGAAAAGGTGTAAATATAACTCACAGTACTGAGATCTTGTAACTGCTAGCACTCGGACGGGCTGTTCTTGCAGTTCACTGTCTGTACGCGTAATGTCACTACTGTCGTCGTAACTGACGCTTCTACTCACAATCACGCTCGGAGGGCGTCTGTAAAACTGAAAGGGATTCACAACTGCTAGCACTCGGACGGGCTATTATCGCAAGGAGAGGTTTTGCTGGACTCTGTTGTTAGCCCTCAGCGCTGGGCTTAAATAGGTCGCTGGAGGGGGAAACGTCTGGAGGCGATCTGTGGTGGGGGTCGCCTGGTAGCCCTCATCCAGTGGCGCTCTTCTGGCGGCCGCGCGGTCTATTAGTCTGACGGCTTACAAGGAAAAAAGCTGAACAGTTAAGGAAAAACAGGGATGTACCACGGCAAGTCATCTCTGTTATTGACCTTACTATTGCCTCAAACCCAACTGTTATCGATCCAAACTTGACTCTTTGGAAACCATTCAACTGCGCCAGTTTTTTTGGTCTCCAGTGTATATGATAGATATTTAAAAAATGTGTTTTTTTCCCGCTACAAACTATATTATACTAGCCAGATTACCCAGGCGTTGCCCTGGTTGGGGTGCTTAAATAACTCAGAGTATCAATAAATGACCTTGACAACAGATAGACCAAATTACAGCTTCATAGAATGAATACCATAGAAATTAGCTTTGGGAGCCACTCAGCTGAACCCTGCCTTATTCTGCTTAAAGCGTAAGTCCTAAGGAGGCTGCATTCCGAATTGCTGTTTCATAATATGAATAGCATCTCAGCTGATACTGGGATGGGCAGCGTCAATTTAAAGTCCTAAGGAGGCTCACACCAAATTACAGCTTTATAGAGCAAATAGCATGGAAATTAGCTTTTGGAACTACTCAGCTGATCTCAATCCTATGCTGTTAAAAGTGTAAGCCATAACGAGGCTACATGCCAAATTTCGTCTCCACCATCACGCGAATTAAACAAAAACTCTGCAAATTCTTGACACAACGGTTCATTATCTTCTTTGTACAGATCACCCTTCTGTCTAGATCACTAGGTCTAAATGTCTAGATCCTAAATGTTAGATTAATTATTATTATCAATTTTATCAAGTACCTAGTGAAAATTATTATAATTTATTGTTAGGTATTAATAATTCGTATTTATTATTAATAATAATAATTATTATTTATGATTAATTAATACGATATAATTCTGGGGTTTTTAATACTACGTCGGTAATAATTTATTTATAAAAGAAGTACCTACCAACAAACATTCGAAATTACCTTCATTTCCGTAGCACGAAACGCACTTCAGAACAACAAACTCGACTTCACTTAAGCCATATGATGTTCCAAAGAGCTTGTTAGTATGAAAATAGACCTGTATTTCAACAGTTTGATTCACGATCGTGTTGTGAGGCACAATCTTTGAGCCGTCATTTTGAACGAACGGCTGGTCGTACGAAGCTGCGGATGGTCTTAAAAAATTCCACGGAACAAACTCTATCTAAATATGAAATAAAAAACATACCGTTTGATAGGAATTTTTCGAGATATGGAATTTTCAAAATTTCAAAATTCGTTTTGAACCCCTTCCCCTTGACCTAGGGTTATGAAAAGTTTCGAGGATCATTGTGGGGCTGGTCCAAACCCAGAAACCAAATTTCGTAATTTTAACTCAACGCTAACTGGGCAAAGTGCCACGGACGGCGGACGGCGGACGGCGTACGGCGTACGGCGGACGGACGGATTTTTTTTTTATTCGATTTTCTGAATCTACGTATCTTGAAACGTAAACCAACAAATTTTGAGGGGGGGTTAAAATTTTTTTTTCTTTGGGCGATTCCAATGGTTCATTATCGAAGATAATAAACCAAAATGATACAATGGAGACAATTGTTTTTCATACCCTACGAAACTTTCAAAGTCTGCCAAAATTGAACTTGACTTATTTTAAACAAGATCCTTTTATAGATTGTTCTGAGGTGCGTTTCGTGCTACGGAAATGAAGGTAATTTCGAATGTTTGTTGGTAGGTACTTCTTTTATAGAAAAATTATTACCGACGTTGTATTAAAAACCCCAGAATTATATCGTATTAATTAATCATAATTAATAATTATTATTATTAATAATAAATACGAATTATTAATACCTAACAATAAATTATAATAATTTTCACTAGGTACTTGATAAAATTGTTAATAATTAGTGATAATTGATAATAATAATTAATCTAACATTTAGGATCTAGACATTTAGACCTCGTGATCTAGACAGAAGGGTGATCTGTACAAAGAAGATAATGAACCGTTGTGTCAAGAATTTGCAGAGTTTTTCTAAATACGATCAAATGTTTTTAAAATATTTTTTTGCATGAAATATGTTTGTTATGTACCTTTTTGGGGAGTATCCATCGTAGGTAGCACCAGAAACTTGTGAGTTAAACGGGCGAGCATCTACTACATGATGCCCACTAGGAATGACAGCCAATTTAATAATTAATAATTAATATTAGATGTGGCTCCCACCAGCAGTGCCTCGCACGCTGTGTTCCAGAACACTACAAAGCAGAGGTCGGGGAATATCCTCAGTCCACTATCATTTCATAGTGACAGAGAAAAAACTGTCGAGCATTGGAGATATACCGGATAGGAAAGTTCAAGCTGAAACTTTTTTTGATTTCTGATAACTCGTACGCAATCTAAAACTACCTACTGAATAACCGATAACTGTGGTTATTGCTCGGCTGGTCGTCAGACATTGAGTAACGGCACTGACCCAAATCCTACGATCTCGCAAATACAAATTCCATTTGGGAACCATGAATTGAATTAGTATGTATATGATTAGATACTAACTGTATCCCTAGTCAATGGAAACCTGAGGTGGATACGAGGGATGGTGTCGTACGTAACGGAGGAATGCTGCTGAGTTGAATAGGCCGCAACGTTTGGAGTGATTTACCATCGTCATGTGGTTAGTGTATAATTGCTTTGTTGAGCTGTTCAATGTGTCGGTGATATATTGCGTAATGCCATTGAAACAGTTGTTACGATAGTGGTACGTGGGCGAGGAACCCGTGAAAAGCCGTTGGGTAGGCAGGACGGGGAAGGGATGAAGGGCCCTGGATTGTTATTCATAAACAAGGGTCGAGGGTGACAACCCACGATGCTGTTGCTCATAACTTATCACTCCATCATGCACGATGTGTATTACACATAATATTTGTAATACACATTGTGCATATTATACACAACCCGAAAAATACAAATTCCTCAAATACAAATTGGATAATAGGCCTTTTCATGTTCCATGCATGCATAATATGCATATTATCTACTATCAAACGACATGATACACGCCTCTGACTGCTCCCTTCTCCGTCTCCAGCTCGAAAACCATTAAATTGTAATTCCATATCAAACACAACACTACAAGTTCCCAGGGACGATAATATATCATAATATGGGATTGGTTTGGACAGAATTGTTTCGAATACTGCATACTGAACATTTTGAGATATTTTCTGATATTTCTGAAGTATACTTGGGCCAAAAATCAAAACTACGTGCTCTGGAAAGCATGCGATTCACTCCGGATGTCCAGAATGCATGTTATATTAAGATAAAGATGATAATATTTAGAAATAAATGGTCGTAAGTTGATAGGATGATGCGAACGAATTTAATGGAGGATTGGTTTGCGCGATGAGCAGAATCGGTGTGGGATCGGAGTCGGGATCGGAGTCGGGATCGGAGTCGGGTGGAAGAAGAATCATACGCGTGCGGGGAATATGTGGACTACAGCGTTAAAAGTCACATAATATGTAATTCTTTCAGGCACATTTTAACTTGATAATCAAATCGCACAATAATAATTATTATTTTCACCCTGTCTGATTATAATCAGACGGAGTGGAAATTACCCTGCGCTGAGGAAGATGACGTCCAAAAGAGGTACAAAGGATGGTTAGTAAGTCGATCTGTGTGATGAGAAAACGTCACAAGAGGTAATAAAGAGCAGACAACAGCTTTGTTTAATAATTAAGATCAGATTCGCGTTAGAAGAGTCTCTTCGCTTTTCACGTTGGGTATATTTAAAAATTATCCCCTTTGTGAAATGATTCAGTAATTAATTTCTTTTTTTAACTGCAACACCCTTTACATGGTACGCACTGCGAATGTTAAAACGCCAAAAATCCTTTTTTTTTTTTTTCAGCTGAAGAGGTTCTCTAAAGAACCTCTTTTCATTGTTCTATTTGAAGTCATTCAATTAGACGCTGTTTCGTCAATGTTAATGGAATGGTATGTTAATTAATTATGTTTTGTCTCAACCAGGGGCGTAGGAAAAATTAATCAACAGTAAAACATTCAATAGAAAACTTGAATCGCCCGCTCAATGTGCCAAAGTTACCTACAGCTGCCTTCCTTAGATGGTTGCTTTGAATCCAATGACTATGACGTGTGTGTGTTTTTATACCAGAGCAGGGCAGCGCAGGCTGCTATCGGTTCCCCTAGTAATGCGCAGCCGTCGCTTTCGCTGAAATGCGGGGCCGGAGTATTGATAATATCCATCGATTGTTAATAGCCATGCTGTTGTTTGATTGTTCATAGTTTTTAGTGGTTCGTTTAGTTTTTATCTTCCTAAAATGAACGTTTCGTGAAATTCTAGTGGAAAATTCGACAGGTGCCAAATCTCAAGGGTTCGTCACCGTTAGTACATTAGAATTTTTAATGTTGAGGACCACAGCAGATATCAGGATGTAGTTCAAACAACCTATTCTTTCCCATGCCTTTTGTTTCCTCTGACAAAAAAAATCATGATGTATTGGCTTTTCAGCGAATTTTCGAAGAAAAGAAGCTATTGTTCTCGGTCCAAAATTTTGAAAACTTGAATTTCCGAAAACTTTTCATACCAAAATCCGTTTCATCCAGAATCTACTGCCAAAAGACACCAAACATTATAAGTACCCCCAAAATGATCTTACAAGCTAGAGTCATTCTAGATGATTCTAGCTAAAACTATATTTCATCTGTAGGGTGAAAGAGTTAGGAAGTGAGTTTGTGTGATGGGGAAGGGGGGGAAGTTGAATTGAGTGCGGTACTCCCATGTCCGGAGCCACGCTTAGCCCCTGGTACAACTGTTTCAGTCATGATATAAATCCAGCTCCCAATCAATGGTTTTATTTAGCGACTTTATATAGTGTGTCGAATATGTGATAAAAACATTTGGAGAGATATTGATGAACAATTAAATGATTCACCAATTCATGATGAGGCCATTCATCATTTTCAGTCATTAGGGTTGACAATTCAAACCTATGAAAACGCGATGGCCGTATTAAATTGTGTTTCTAATCCATCGGACATCGAGGTATTGAGTTTCACCGCTAAGGTGCGATTTATTTTCAAATTGATTGTTGGACTGACATCGGTTGAACTCGGGATTTTGTCAGCATTTCCTGGCCAGTTTTCCTCTCACCACCACTAGGCTCCACCTTCCTTTACCACCATACTAAACCAGTTCTATAGATGAGGCTGCCACCGATTCGGCTCCCGCATTGAACAAATCCCGCGGTACAATGGATGGTGAAACAAGAACCCTACTAATGTGACCGGGGAGCATTGATTGAAAAGATTAAACTCAATTTCCTTCCTCTGTCCTCGTCTTTCATCCACAATCTCTCATTCTTCCATCAGCCTCTCTCGTATACCCCAAGGCATTCAGATGATCATCCATTTCCATTAAGTGAAAGCTGACCCAATCAGATATTTCATTATCGTAACTGATAAGTCGCTTTAAAAGAATGAGATTGCGACGATAAAGAAAGTAGGGGGGGGGGGGGAGGGGCTTGTCTTAGGGCTGAATCTGATTAACAAGAAGGTGGGTCGAGGAATCATCGCGTTAATGGTGGCGAGAAGTAGGAGCTCCCTTTCTTGTTTCTCAGAAAGGAATCTAATATGAGAATTGATTCTCTCCAGCTTTCAGAGCTCCCTATTATAGTTTCAACGAAAGTATTATGTTTCACTATTATTCCTATTATTTCCTATAACAGGAAAGCCAGTTGTTCCAGTTATGAATCAACTCGTCGGAGTAAGTTTAATCTTTTTATCGCTAGTAGTTTCCCGCCGTTCTACAAAACCTGTAGCACTAAACAGTATGCGCTGAGATTTTTAATAGTTCTCAAGTTCCCATTTATACATTTTCTTCTTCAAATGCTAGTTTATTCAGGAAAAAAATGCATCTTACTAAGTTACCTGGGGTGACTCCAACAACGTTTAACCTAAAAACGACTCCTTTTTACAACTTCATCATTTCAGAATCTAAATCCCTCGAGAAACTGGATCGTTTCAAGACACTAGACAACAAACAGGGCCCGAGAGAGGACTCGAGATCTATACGGCAATAAATTGGAAAGAACTTTCCGTAGGGTCCGACAAGGCGGCGTCTTGAGGAACTGCCTTGGCCCTCCTCTCATCAACATTTAAGGAGTCTCTAGGTGTCTTGAGCTCAACCGCTCACCTTTACCACCTTTTAATATTAATTTCTAATTAGAGCGTTACCGCTTGAGACTGGGATCGCCTTGAATCATTGAGCATTTTTTTTCTCCCACCTCACCACCTACTTTTTCTTCCCTTGTCTTTTAGTACTTTATCGTATCCCGCTTGAAAGAACTTTTGTCTATCGCACGGTGAGGTATCTCAATCCAACCTGTTGTAGGAGGTGTTGACTACTTCATATCTCGATGGGTTTTTTATAATCTTTTCTTGGTACCTACCTACTAGTAGAAGGCCACAAATTATCCCATCCATTTATAATGAAGCAGCGTACTTCGAATCTTTGTATACATAAAAGGTGTCTGATAATATTTTAAATAGTACCCTCTCAAGCGAGTTTTTACCCAATCCTTCACTTTTCTGAATGATCTTCTGATTTCGCATTTTTCACCTAACATATACTTGAAAAAAAAGGACACGCCCAAACCGAAAGACCACCTGTATTCGTGTATACGAATCATAAAATTTATGATATTAATGATATTTATTGATATTATTCAACCAACTGAAACAAAGTAACATTGCGGGGATTGAGTTACCATAACTGTTCTGACTGACGAACCTATGAAAGTCTGCTCAGATTGGGTATGAAATGTAAACCATCTCGTGAGTTTGCGTACGAGACCGCAACACAGTTTGACACATTTGCATTAAGTTCGTCAGGTGCCTAAGATTCGTTCTCGCTTGTTCTTTCAAAGAAATTATAATGCTTTTTGCACTAACGATATTCTTCTGAATTCACCGTACACTATGTAATCGTAATCGGACTGAGGGTGTATTTTAGAGTTGAGTAAATCAGTTTGTGAATAACTAAATCGCTGATTATATTTTGAAGCCAAGAGCGAAACGATCAGAACAAAATAATTCTGATCCTCTTCAAAGGTCAGCTGATCACGTACTAAGGGACAAGGACATTAGAGTTCTTCCATGTTTATTTTCCCTCATTGGACGGCACTCGACGGTATTCACTGGATAGTGGGACGGCTTCCGTTTCCTGTGGCACTAGAAGATCATTTCTAATTGCAGACACTGCGCAGTTTGATTTATTTGAAGTCGTTGGTGTTGCTGCCGCATAAAGCATACTGGCACCTGGAGGGATATAACTAAGTAATCAATTTCACTCTAGTAATTAGTCTGCCTTCGGGTCCAATCAGCACCTGTCGACCTTACTAACCCTAATCAAAATCGATTCATCCCTCACTACAACGAACGTGTAGTCACTTCTCCAATCATTCGATTACTTGCGTCATTCCAAGACGGGAAACAGGTAAAATATACTTAAACACAATTTAAACAAAAATACTTCTTTCCTTCAAATTTTTTAATGATCGAAGTAGGTTGAATAAAATCTGAGTAAAGTAGGACATATCCATCGAGAGACCAAATGACTTTTAACGACCAAAATTTTGCGTACCAGAAAATTGATAGGTACCTGCTTCCACACAGTTGTTTTCCAACTCAGCGCATACGAAATCCCACCATTGACATAATATTATGACCGTTGGTAGTAACCAAAGGAAAGTCTACCACACCAAACACCTACATTTATGATCCTCAATAAAATGAAGCATTGATGCAAAATAGGTACAATGGAACCTAAGTCTGGAACCAGAGGATCCGTGTTCTCAAAAATTCGTTTAAATAAGTGTTGGTGTCGTTTCCGGTTGCCGCAGAAATCCCAGTTCCCAACGCGTCCAACATTAAAAAGCCCTTAGTTTCAAGCTGCTAACGAGTTTCAGTAATGAGCTCGAGGCAAGTTACTTAAATGAAGTCAGATTCGCGTATAATAACCACTTGAGAGAAGTTTCCCCTCTTGTATTTCCTTGATATCTTTACGACCCTCGCTGACCTCGCTCCAGTTTCCTTCCTCATGCACCACCACTTTATTGCTGAGAGAATGTTGGTTGTATTAAGGGCTTTTAGAATTAACTTCCTGCCTCAACTTACCTTTCGGCCATTGTGATAAAAGAGAATACAATTATATTTCATTATTGTGGGTTGTGTTTTTAATAAAACCACCTTGTAGCAGCCAATAATTTTAATAGAGGGGGGTGACGTTTCGGTCTCCAGTGTAGACCCTAATCATACCTATTGAACAGTAAAATATATATAAGAACAATCAACTCAGATCGACTAAACTACATGTAGATGTCATAACTATTAAGTGACATGATCTAGGCTTACCTTACAAGATAAATTATACTAGGATGATGTATTTACACTAAGAATGTATTTTCACAATGAATAATGACTTTTATATACACGATGAGAGGAGAGAACGATGAGATGAAGAAAGTGGTTTACGGATGTGATGGAATGGGAACCAGCGAGACAGAATTACTGGATGGAGAAGATTTGTTCTACATGGATCTTTTTAAAGTATCCATGTAGTCATAGCCTATGTGTGTGGTGTTGTGGATGAAGATATAATGAGGGTAAGTGGGCAAAGAATGAAGTGCTGGAGAGTATGGTGAGACTAGAGGTTGTCTAAGGTTT